>JARYGA010002071.1:0-45468 GCA_030545235.1 Helianthus tuberosus
ATTGGTATCAGATGCCCTAACAAGTGTGGTGATGAGGGACACCCGTACTACAAATGCCCTAACAACCTGAAGACTTGTTTCAACTGTTTTAAAAAAGGTCATGTTAAATCGGAGTGCCCTAAACTTCAGCAAGGATCAAAGAAAGAGGGGAAGAAGGAAGAGGGCTCTAGGGCGAAAGGGAGGATATTCCAAATCACATCCGAAGAAGCTAAAGTTCATCCGAATGTGGTTTCAGGTATCTTTTTATTAAATTCCATGCCAACTTATGTTTTGTTCGATTCTGGAGCCACCATGTCGTTTATTTCAAGTGAAATTGTACAACATCCTTCGTTTAAGATTGAACGAATGTCGATACCTTTAGAGGTAGAAATAGCCGATAGCAAGAACTATGTATTACACGAGGTTTGTAGAAATTGTAAGTTCACTATAGAAGATGAAGAATTCGATATCGACCTCATACCCATGGTTTTGGGGGAATTTAAAATGATAGTGGGTATGGATTGGATGGCCCGACACCAATCGAAGATTAATTGTGAAAATAAAAAATACTTGTTCAATCTCCAAGCAACTCCCTCCAGATTTCAGGTTCTAGATTTGAAAATAAACTGAAAGTAAAAACTAAGCGGTTTAAATAATTATAGAAAAAACTAAACTAATCGGATGAAACAATAATAAAACAAAGCAACTCCCTCCAGATTTCAGGTTCTAGATTTGACACGTTCTGAATTAATTAATTTAACAGAACCACATAGACATAGTTCTGTTAACGTTTATTTACCAGTTGTGATAATTAAGGACCATTTTCCCAGACTGACCTAACAGCGTGGGGTTATCTCAAAATTACCAACTACACGTTACCAATCCACCTACCCCTCTAATATAAGCCAATTACTAGAACTCTCGGCCATTGAAAGATAAAGCAAGTGAATATAAAATAACGCAAGTCTGTTACAACCGGTTCATAAATTAGTTAACTAGCAATTAATTATATCAAGTCTACCCTCTATATGTTACACCAACCCGCTCAAAGTTTTGTCATCAACCGAACACGTTGTAAAGAAGGAACTCAAAATATAAACAAATCACATGTCAACCGAATCAATCAAGTTAAATATCTGCCACATAAATAACATAGATTGAAAGTATAATAATCTCAGACATGAAAAACCTGCAGAACCGTCCATCGGGAGGAAGCTGAGGAAAGCCTAGCCGTTCATAGTTGATTTGGTTCGAACCTCCTTGTTGTCGTTCGTCTCCTGCCGTCGAAGATGATGATGTATTGATGTGTTTTCCCTTTTATGTTGCCGCCCCCAAAGAGTCCACGAGATGTATCTCGGCCCAATCCAAAAATCCACACGTGACCCTCCAAAGGCTGCCGTCCAAATCAAGCCCACACGAGTCTTAGAAGTCCACCCAATATGTTAGCCCAATTATGTGTGTATTGTTGACTTCCTGCCAAAGTAATGTTGGCTGCCAAGTTAATGTTTATTATTAAAGAATAATAATCCCTCTCATCACGTGATCTTTTTATGATATCTATTCATGATGATGTGATGAGATCTTATGTTATTGCCGCCATTATGTCTCGATCCATATCATCTAAATTGTGTTTCTCATTTAATCAATTGATGGTGGGCCCCCATGTGATCGAAGTATGCCCCAAAAAGTGAAGTGATGATGATGTTTATTAAGTTGTTGACTTTTGTGTCCTTGTGCTTCTCCAAATTGCCGTCAATCTTCTATATATCAAGGAGGATGTGATTTATATTATGATATCAAATTGCGAAAATGGATGTGAAGCTCTGCCGCCACATGTTATCATGATCCCCCATATGCACGTGTGAGTTGTCAAAAGTCTCCATGATGTCACATGTGCGACCCAATTCATATGCACCGTAGCCTACGGTGTATTTCCGTAGGTTACGTCCCGTAAGTTCTGTAAACAACAGAATCTCTACATCGTAACTTATGCTTGACTTCCGTAGACAAATTATGTGTTTGTTGGATGTCTACACACATTTGCTACATTCCGACTTTAAATAAATGACATGAGAGCCCCTCAACTTCGTTCTTTTACACACCTCAAGCTTCCAAACTATTTCTCGACCCGAAACACTTCCCGATCAATGTATGTTGATTAATCTATCATCCGTTCTTATCCTATTTCATCACTACGCTCTCTAACTTTGCCGTATTATGCGTTTTACCTGTAAAACCACAAACACTCGTAGTTAACATATTCAAGGCGCATTATCACATGAAACACAGTAAAACGCATTAGATAACACACTTAAGACTCGTGTTTTGCACTTTCCATCAAAAGGTCATGTTAAATCGGAGTGCCCTAAACTTCAGCAAGGATCAAAGAAAGAGGGGAAGAAGGAAGAGGGCTCTAGGGCGAAAGGGAGGATGTTCCAAATCACATCTGAAGAAGCTAAGGTTCATCCGAATGTGGTTGCAGGTATCTTTTTATTAAATTCCATGCCAACTTATGTTTTGTTCGATACTAGAGCCACTATGTCATTTATTTCAAGTGAAATAGTACAACATCCTTCGTTTAAGATTGAACGAATGTCGATACCTTTAGAGGTAGAAATAGCCGATAGCAAGAACTATGTATTACACGAGGTTTGTAGAAATTGTAAGTTCAATATAGAAGATGAAGAATTCGATATCGACCTCATACCCATGGTTTTGGGGGAATTTAAAATGATAGTGGGTATGGATTGGATGGCCCGACACCATGCGGAGATTAATTGTGAAAATAAAACAATACTTGTTCAATCTCCAAGTGGAAAGCAACTAAGTATTTAAGGGGAGAGAAATCTAGAAGCGAAACTCTATACCCTCGTTCAAGCCGTTAATGTCACACCCCAACAGATGGCGGAAACATCACGGTGTGGCACTAAGCGTTCAGATTGCTCATGAGTTTCCATAACACTAATAGTTTCAATATGGATTTAATCAAGTTTCAACATAGCATTGTCTCAAATACCAACCACAAACATAAGTATCAAAATACATTCCATAATTTATTGTTTAAGATTCTAGAATTCGACTAGGTGCGTTTCTAAGCATCACTCCTAGCTTGTTTTATTGATTCAACATCCCATCAGCCTGCAACATGTATTAAAATATCAATACAGAAGTATTGGCGAGTATACAAGTTTGAGTATATACCATAGTAGATTAAAAGACTCATATCCATCATGTAAATGATAAAAATAGTTTCAGCCATGCTAGTGTTCGCAGTCCAAGTGATAGCCCAAGTGTCTCGATGCTTTGGTGTTTTGCCAAGACTCAAGGAAAACTAGAATCCTCCTAACAATACCCCCAAGAATAATGGGGAGGTGCATCTTCCTATAGCGCTACTATTGTTAAGGCGAAACTACACACAGGGATTAAACGTTCACATAGCATAAAGAATCAAGAATCAAGAATCACAAGTTTCACATACACGTAGGATAGAGCTTAGATTCCAAAAGTATCAAGTTTCAAGTTTCATAGAATACATGTTGCATCCCAAAAGTTTAAAACAAAAAGGGATTGAGTATACTCACAGTGATTGCTTAACAGTATAACTGTTATTGGATCAAAGTGAGCTCTTTAGGTTTAGCCTGATTAGATTACAATAGATAAGGGTCGAACAGAATAACGAGAATTCACAAAGTGTCGGATCAGTCTCCTGATCGGATGACATTTGAATGGGACGGATCACCATCCGATCGGATGGTCATCCAGACGGATGGCCATTCGATCGAATGGTCATTCAATCCGTGTGTTAAGTTTCCAAAATGTTTAACTTTTTAAAGAGTCCAAGTTTCTGATCCAAAATAGTTCAAATGTTGAAGGTTATAAGTCACATTGCCACTTCGATCGGATGGCTGTTCGATCGGACGGCAGCCCGATCGGATTGCCATTCGATTGAGGTGACCTCATTCCTTTTGCAACCTTGTAAAATTTCTTAGTCTCAAGTTTAACGGTGACGGCATGGTACGTATCGAGACAACGGTAAACACATCAATGTTCAGCCTGCCTGATCGGATGGGAATCACCCCGTCCGTTTAGGTGTCTGTTCTTGACGGTGTCCATGTCGGAATCCGTACTCCGGCCATCTTCTCCGGCACTAATCCAACCCCAAGCCGACTCCAGACTAATCATCAAGTCTACAGCCCGTTTGGATCCAGATTTCACCATTTTTAAGTAAGAGTTTAAGAAAAGATGAAGAAAACACGAGTTTTAGCTTAAAAAGTCTAGATTTAGCATAGATTAGGTGTAAAAGCTCATGAAATTCCTTAGATCTGAGCTAGATTTTGACTAGAATGACATCACACAATAGTTTGTACAAACCGCCATGATGACGTAATCCTCAAGAGCTCAAATCTTCGGGATTTCATGGTGAAAAATGTGATTTCAAAGAAGAATCATGTAGAGGATAGTGTGTAGATTAAAGATGTACAAGAAACAAGTGTAAAATATACCGAAATCGCCGAGAAAATGGAAGAAAAGTGTTTGAAAGTGAAAGGGCGTGCATCTGGTCGAAGGAGGCTGTCACATCAGTGAAGAATGATGTAACAGGTCCTATTTATAGTGCAACTGAGGAGTTAAGGTGGTGTGGCAGTGGATCGGATGGCACTTCGATCGAGTGGCCCTCCGATCGAATGGTCATCCGATCGGATTGCCATTCGGTCAATCCCATCCTTTCCACTTTCCATATTTGGTCTGTTTTGCGAGTTAGATTAAGCGTTGCGTTGCGTATTCTTGTGTAATAGTATCACATAACTAGATTATATCATTAACACAAAAGTTTTCCAAGTTTCATAGTTTCTGCCAGTGACAAGTCTCAAGTATCTCGTTCAACCAAGTCTCAAGTTTCATGAGTCTCGATAGTCAAGCACCAAGTATCAAGTATCAAGAATCAAGCTTCAAGAATCAAGTATCAAGTCTCATAGTATTAAGTATCAAGAATCAAGTTTCTAGAATCAAGAATCAAGCATCATAGTATTAAGAATCAAGTCTCATAGAATTTAGATTCACCAAGTTTCAAGACTCAAGCATCACAAGTATCAAAAGTGTCAAGAATCACATAGTATAAGGGCTAAAATTGACAATAGCTAAAAGTTCAGGGACACATGCGTTACAGTCTCCCCTCCTTTAGGAGATTTCGTCCCCGAAATCTAAGAGGAAGACTCTGGAAACAAATGTGGGTACTTGGTCTTCATCTCACTCTTGAGTTCCCAAGTGAACTCAGCGCCTCGCTTTCCTTCCCATCGAACTTTGACAATAGGAATTTTGCTGCGCCTCAGTCGTTTGGCACTCTGGTCCATGATTTCGATCGGTTTCTCCACAATGTGTAAGGCCTCATTTATTTGCAAGTCTTCGAGGGGAACCTGAAGTTCCTCGTCAACTAAACACTTACGAAGATTCGATACGTGGAACACCGAATGTACGCTGTTTAGTTCTTGTGGCAAGTCGAGTCGGTTTGCTACCTTGCCAATCCTTTCGAGTATCTTGAAAGGACCCACATAGTGAGGAGCGAGCTTTCCCTTCTTACCAAAATAAACTACTCCCTTCCAGGGAGATACCTTGAGAAGAACTCGATCACCAACATCAAATTCCAAAGGCTTGCGCCTTTTATCAGCATAGCTCTTTTGTCTGCTCCTTGCCTTGATCAAGTTATCACGGATCTGAAGAATCTTATCCGTTGTCTCTTGAATGATCTCAGGGCCAGTAAATTTCTTGTCACCAACCTCATGCCAGCTGAGAGGAGATCGGCACTTGCTACCATACAAAGCTTCGAAAGGAGCCATCTGAATACTAGAATGATAGTTGTTGTTGTACGAGAACTCAATCAATGGTAAATGTACATCCCAGTTACCACCAAAGTCGATTACACAAGAATGGAGCATATCCTCTAGGGTTTGAATAGTACGTTCGGTCTGTCCATCCGTTTGGGGATGAAAGGCCGTACTAAGATTCAAATGAGAACCCATAGCGGATTGAAACGTTTGCCACAGACGTGAAGTAAAACGACCATCTCGGTCAGAAATGATGTCCAAAGGTATGCCATGACGACATATAATCTCATCTGTATAAATACGAGCAAGTCTCTCCACTTTGAAATCCTCACGAATAGGGAGGAAGTGAGTTGACTTGGTCAAACGGTCAATGGTCACCCATATACTGTCATGACCTGAAGGTGTACACGGTAGCTTGGTTATGAAGTCCATAGCAATGCTATCCCATTTCCATACAGGGATCTCCGGTTGCTCCAGAAGTCCAGAAGGACGCTGATGCTCAGCCTTGACCTTTGAGCAAGTGAGACACTTTGAAACGTACACAGCTATGTCCCTCTTCATAACGGGCCACCAATAAGACACACGCAAGTCATGGTACATCTTATCAGCGCCAGGATGAATCGAGTATTTGGATTTGTAAGCCTCGTCCATAATGAGCTCACGGAGGTTGTCACGATCTGGCACCCAGATGCGGTTGAGATAGTACTGAAGTCCGTCAGGTTTAGTTACAAGCTGGTCAATAGAAGCACCTCGTATTTCAACGGATATACTACCTTTGTTTGCTGATGAATACTGAGCGTCACGAATACAAGCATGAAGATTACTAGAGATTTGAAAACAACGGATGCTACTAGCATGAGTCTTACGACTAAGAGCGTCGGCCACGACATTCGCCTTTCCAGGATGATAGCGAATTTCGCAGTCGTAGTCGTTCAGCAATTCCACCCAACGCCTCTGTCACATGTTCAGTTCCTTTTGTTTAAAGATATGTTGAAGGCTCTTATGGTCAGTGAAAACCACACACTTAGTCCCATATAGATAGTGTTGCCAAATCTTTAACGCAAACACGACTGCGCCAAGCTCCAGATCGTGAGTAGTATAGTTCTTCTCATGTATCTTGAGCTGTCGGGAGGCATAGGTGATTACCTTGTCTCGCTGCATGAGCACACAGCCCAAGCCATGGTTCGAGGCATTGCAATATACCACAAAATCGTCATTCCCATCAGGGAGAGTAAGAACAGGAGCGTTACAAAGTAGATCCTTAAGAGTCTGAAAAGATTCCTCTTGCTCAGGACCCCTAGAAAAAGGTTCCTCTTTCCGAGTCAAAGAAGTAAGAGGAGCGGCGATCTTTGAAAAGTCCAAGATAAATCGACGGTAATAACCCGCCAATCCTAAGAAAGAACGAATCTCAGATGCAGATTTAGGTGTACTCCAATTCTTCACAGCCTCGATTTTAGTAGGGCCAACATGAATACCTTGCTTACTAACTACATGACCGTGGAATTGCACTTCCTTGATCCAGAATTCGCACTTAGAAAACTTAGCGTATAAGCGTTGACTACGTAGAAGTTCAAGTATCAAGCGTAAGTGTCGTTCATGATCAACTTGGGTTCGAGAATAAACAAGAATATCATCAATAAAGACTATCACAAAATGATCCAGATAAGGCTTGCAGACACGGTTCATAAGATCCATGAACACAGCGGGTGCGTTGGTCAACCCAAAAGGCATAACCACGAACTCGTAGTGCCCATAGTGAGTGCGAAAAGCTGTCTTAGGAATGTCTTCTTCGAGCACCCGTAGCTGATGGTAACTAGATCGAAGATCGATCTTAGAGAAATAACTTGCGCCTTGTAGTTGGTCAAATAGATCATCTATACACGGAAGAGGATAATGATTCTTAATGGTGAGTTTGTTAAGTTCACGGTAGTCGATACACATACGAAACGAACTGTCCTTCTTCTTGACGAACAACACGGGAGCACCCCAAGGTGAGGTACTTGGACGAATAAAACCTTTGTCGAGCAGTTCCTGAAGTTGACTAGATAATTCTTGCATCTCGGAAGGTGCAAGTCGATAGGGAGCCCTGGCTACAGGAGTTGCGCCAGGTACGAGATCAATACGAAAATCGACAGGTCGAGGAGGAGGAAGACCAGGAAGATCTTCAGGGAAGACGTCAGGGAAATCGCACACTACTGGAACTTCACTTATGCTCTTTCCCTTGCCCTTCTTTTCCACAATGTGGGCCAAAAAGGCAAGGTACGGTTTACGTAAGTATCTATTCGCTTGAGTACATGACATCAACTTCAGTCCTCTCGAAGGTCGGTCTCCATATACGTGCAAAATTTCACCGGACGAAAGAGGAAGGCGAACAAACTTCTCATGACAAGCAATCTCGGCATGATTCTTCTGCAACCAATCCATGCCGATTATGAAATCGAAACTACCCAATTTCATGGGTATAAGATCAATAGTAAATACGTGGTCATTAAGAGTCAGGGAACAACCACTGAGAATAGAATCAACTAGAATCGATTTACCATCGGCAACCTCAACCGAAAACGACTTAGGTAACTTAGAGCGTGCGCAGTTTAACAAAGATTCAAATTCTACGGACACAAAGCTTCTGTCGGCACCAGTATCAAATAGTATCGAAGCGTAAAGGTTATTAACGAGAAACGTACCATAAATGACATCATTGTCGTTACGAGCTTGGTTAGCATTAATGTTGAACGCTCCTCCACGAGCGGCTGGCTGTTGCTCCTGGTTTAGCTGAGGACACTGATTATGAAGATGAGTAGTATCTCCACACTTGTAGCATGTACGAACACTGTTGATTGGTCTGGGGTTCTGTGGAGGAGCTGGAAGTGCTGGTGGAGCTGCCTGAGCTGGTGCTTGCTGAGCTGGTTGGGCCGGGTTAACTTGACGGCAGTAGGGAGTCGTGTGACCATAGCGATTGCAGTTGGTACACAAGAGACATGCAGAAGTAGCGGGATGATGATAGTTGCAAGTAGCACACTTAGGGTGAGGCCCAGTGTACTGCTTTTTTACTTCAGGAGCAGGAGGGGTTGGGAACAGCAACAACATGAGTAGGCTTAACAGCAGGGTTTACAGCAAGGACAATCGCATTGCAACTTGAACCCTGAGACTTTCTCTTTTTGTTCTTGCTGCCACTAGGTTGCTGGGTAACTTGGTTTGCAGATTTTGAGGGAGCAGAGTTTCCAAACTGTTTATCACGAACTCGATTGTTGTTTAAGCTTGCTGCAAGACGATAGACTTCGTCAATAGCACTGACCTGAGCTGCTTCAATCGAATCACGCATCGCAGGAGGTAACCCATTGATGTACTTGGTTATCGTGCGCTTCGGAGTAGAAACTAAGTAAGGAACAATCAAGCTGAGTTGCTTGAAACGGGTTGTATAAGCCAGATTGTCATCACCAATCTGCTTTAAATGCCAAAACTCTTCTTCAAGCTTTAGTTGTTCATGGGGACGGCAGAATTCGAGCATCATCAATTCTCGCACCTCGGGCCATGGAAGAGCATAGGCTTCTTCATTAGTACGGATGTTTCTCTCATTTGACCACCACTCCAAAGCTCTGCCTTGAAACATTCTCGTTGCACTCCTAGTCTTTAAATGTTCTGGGCACTCGCTATTAATGAAGGTAACCTCGATACTGTAGAACCACTCCAACATCGCGGTCACCCCATCACTGCCCGTGAAGGACTTAGGGTTGCAAGAGACAAAGTGTTTGTAGCTGAACCTGGGAGGCTTCTCCTTCTCTGTCTTAGAATCGGCAGAGGATGGAGGAGTGTTTGATCCTTAGATCTCAGAGACAATCTTTGGCACGACGCGAGCGATCTGGTCGGCCATAAAGGACATCATCTTTTTCTGAGACTTCTCCCTGGATCTCTTGAGAGTATCAGACATCTTACGGGAAGACATCTAAAGAAAAGGATCGTATAAGTCTAGATCAGAAAGTCTCACAGTATATAGATTCACACACGATAGATTAAAGACTCAAGATTCAACAAGATTCATATAGATTCAAATATTTAAGCTTCCAACTAGTTTCACATAGATCCCCATAGATTCCAATAGATTCAACACCACAAACCCACGACCTTTGCATGGCACGTTGTACGAAGTTTGGCAACATGTCAGAAACGCTTATATATAGGAAGTACCAGCGGCCTATCCACCACGCTTCGGGCACATCGCTTTCGCCTCGTACTCGGTGTCATGTTACGTGTCGCAATCGACAAACATAACAACACACTCATCATCATCATCATACGCACGTAGATTAACCTGATAGATTCACATAGATTAACCTAATAGATTCACATAGATTAGTGTTAACAATCTCCCCATAAAACAACGAACAATTGCATGGCACGTGCTACGAAAGTTCGGCAACATGATGGAAGCACTTATATATAGGAAGTACCAGCGGCGTATCCACCATGCTTCAATCATGCCACGTCCGTCTTGTCATCGGTGTCATGCTTCGCTAACCACAACATTAGATTTCATCTCAAAACTCTCACATAGATTAACCAAATAGTTTCAACAACTTCAACCCGAGTCTACAAACTACGAACTTCACTTTGCGCGTGGTATGAAGGTTCGGTAACATGCCAGAAACACTTATATATAGGAAGTACCAGTGGCGTATCCACCATGCTTCGGACATGCCACTTCCGCCTCGTCTTCGGCGCTAGGCTACATTTCGTATTTTGTTACTCAAAATTACACAAACCTAGATCACCCATAGATTACGCTAGAGTACACATAGATTACACATAGCTTACACAAGTAGCTTCCCATAGTTTATATAGATTGAATTGCGTTAATAGTCAGGCAAACCACTTCCGTGAGCTACAAAACACAGAATCTCCCATGGCACGTGATACGAAGGTTCGGCAACATGATAGAAACACTTATATATAGGAAGTACCAGCGGCGTATCCACCATGTTTCGATCATGTCACGTCCACCTCGTACTTTGGTGTCATGCACCATGTTTTGCCACTCACATAGCACATTCCACATAGTTTACCCAAGTAGTTTCACATAGCATGAATCAAGTCTAATCAAATATCTCCGTGTGTTACCAAAACACCGTTTCTTCATGGCACGTGGTACGAAACTTGGAAATATGGTAGAAGCACTTACATATAGGAAGTACCAGCGGCGTATCCACCATGCTTCGGCCATATGACTTCCATCTCGTACTTCGGTGTCATGCACCGTGTTCTGTGACCGCACAACTTTCACATAGATTAAGGATTCATATTCCCAAGATTCCACATAGTTTGACACAGTGAGTAAAGCTTCATAAATTTAGTTTGATCCCGAAAGATTATGATTAGAGTTTTAGATTGCGGACATACGTGCGATTCGTGTAAATAGCCTCAAGATAATCGAAGAATCAAGTTTAAAACCACACATAAAAATCGTGATGACATAAAAGATAGGCTCATAAAACATAGGATTGTTCCAGGTAGAGGAACGGTGACTAACCAAAGTGAATCGAACCCCTTTCGAATTGAGGCGACGTGTCTTGACTTACTTAGACAAATACGTCATCGATGTTAGGCCTACGATATTCGTCCTTTTGGTCATTTCACGCCCCTAATTGATTGGAATTTCGAGACTTTGGCGAGACAAAACTGCAAGGAGTAGGACTAGTCATCAAGGTGTGAGTTTCACCTCTAACTTGACAACATCGTACCCTAAATGCGTTGGTACTTATCATCAGATAAGACCTACTAGAATATAGTATTGAAATTTCCCATCAAGATTCGGACGTCACTCCTGACTTGAGGGTAAATCTCGTGCAAAATACAAACACCGACTAGCAGTGTTTTCAAAGTATCCAAGTGTATATTGTGTTAGCCTTAGGAAAGGCATGTAAGTTTAACAGGAATACGTGTTGGTAGGAAGCAGATACGGCAGAATGCATAAGTCTTAAACAACATATAAGAGTCAAGATTCCTAGAACTATAGACTAGGCAAGGCATTTCTACTTTACCTAATTCCCTATAGTTATGGCTCTGATACCAATCTGTCACACCCCAACCGATGGCGGAAACATCAGGGTGCGGCACTAAGCGTTCAGATTGCTCATGAGTTTCCATAACACTAATAGTTTCAATATGGATTTAATCAAGTTTCAACATAGCATTGTCTCAAATACCAACCACAAACATATGTATCAAAATACATTCCATAATTCATTGTTTAAGATTCTAGAATTCGACTATGTGCGTTTCTAAGCGTCACTCCTAGCTTGTTTTCTTGATTCAGCATCCCATCAGCCTGCAACATGTATTAAAATCTCAATACAGAAGTATTGGCGAGTATACAAGTTTGAGTATATAGCATAGTAGATTAAAAGACTCATATCCATCATGTAAATGATAAAAATAGTTTCAGCCATGCTAGTGTTCGCAGTCCAAGTGATAGCCCAAGTATCCCGATGCTTTGGTGTTTTCCCAAGACTCAAGGAAAACTAGAATCCTCCTAACAATACCCCCGAGAATAATGGGGAGGTGCATCTTCCTATAGCGCTACTATTGTTAAGGCGGAACTACACACATGGATTAAACGTTCACATAGCATAAAGAATCAAGAATCACAAGTTTCACATACACGTAGGATAGAGTTTAGATTCCAAAAGTATCAAGTTTCAAGTTTCATAGAATACATGTTGCATCCCAAAAGTTTAAAACAAAAAGGGATCGAGTACACTCATAGTGATTGCTTAACAGTATAACTGTTATTGGATCAAAGGGAGCTCTTTAGGTTTAGCCTGATCAGATTACAATAGATAAGTGTCGGACAGAATAACAAGAATTCGCAAAGTGTCGGATCAGTCTCCTGATCGGATGACATTTGAATGGGACGGATCACCATCCGATCGGATGGTCATCCGGACGGATGGCCATTCGATCGAATGGTCATTCGATCCATGTGTTAAGTTTCCAAAATGTTTAACTTTTTAAAGAGTCCAAGTTTCTGATCCAAAATAGTTCAAATATTGAAGGTTATAAGTCACATTGCCACTTCGATCGGATGGCTGTTCAATCGGACGGCAGCCCGATCAGATTGCCATTCGATTGAGGTGACCTCGTTCCTTTTGCAACCTTGTAAAATTTCTTAGTCTCGAGTTTAACGGTGACGGCCTGGTACGTATCGAGACAATGGTAAACACATCAATGTTCAGCCTGCCTAATCGGATGGGAATCACCCCGTCCGTTCAGGTGTCTATTCTTGATGGTGTCCATGTTGGAATCCGTACTCCGACCATCTTCTCTGGCACTAATCCAGCCCCAAGCCGACTCCAGACTAATGATCAAGTCTACAGCCCGTTTGGATCCAGATTTCACCGTTTTTAAGTAACAGTTTAAGAAAAGATGAAGAAAACATGAGTTTTAGCTGAAAAAGTCTAGATTTAGCATAGATTAGGTGTAAAAGCTCATGAAATTCCTTAGATCTGAGCTAGATTTTGACTAGAATGACATCACACAATAGTTTGTACAAACCGCCATGATGACGTCATCCTCAAGAGCTCAAATCTTCGGGATTTCATGGTGAAAAGTGTGATTTGAAAGAAGAATCATGTAGAGGATAGTGTGTAGATCAAAGATGTACAAGAATCAAGTGTAAAACATACCGAAATCGCCGGGAAAATGGAAGAAAAGTGTTTGAAAGTGAAAGGGCGTGCGTCTGGTCGAAGGAGGCTGTCACATCAGTGAAGAATGATGTGACAGGTCCTATTTATAGTGCAACTGAGGAGTTAAGGCGGTGTGGCAGTGGATCGGATAGCAGTTCGATCGAGTGGCCCTCCGATAGCAGTTCGATCAAGTTTCATGAGTCTCAAGAGTCAAGCACCAAGTATCAAGTATCAAGAATCAAGCTTCAAGAATCAAGCTTCAAGAATCAAGTATCAAGTCTCATAGTATTAAGTATCAAGAATCAAGTTTCTAGAATCAAGAATCAAGCATCATAGTATTAAGAATCAAGTCTCATAGAATTTAGATTCACCAAGTTTCAAGACTCAAGCATCACAAGTATCAAAAGTGTCAAGAATCACATAGTATAAGGGCTAAAATTGACAATAGCTAAAAGTTCAGGGACACAGGCGTGACAGTTAAGTATGTACTTAACGGGAGTAGAGCATACCTAGCTTATGTAGTAGATGATCAGCAAAGTCTCCCGAAGCTTGAAGATGTTGAGATTGTGAACGAATTCCCGGATGTAATTCCAGAGGAATTACCGGGACTCCCTCCCGAACGTGAAATATAGCTTCGTATCGAACAAAATCCGGGTGCGAAACTGGTAGCGAAAGCTCCATATAGGCTGGTACAAAAACCCTTCCTAAATATTTTTCGACACCCCTAATATATTCAAAATGTCCCTATATGTCTTAAAAGATACCCCGTATGCGAAAACCAAGCCCAAAATACCTTATATAATTAAAAATAAAATAAACACAAGAATCTAGGATCGCTCGCGGGCCGCGTAAGCCCTTGCAGTGGCCTTCGTGGGGCGTGACAGCCAACCCACCAGGCGAAACCCTAGCGTGCCACGTGTCCCAATCCGTGTCAAGTCTACGAGTTTGAATCAGCGCAGCTAGAGCCTAGACCCCCTATGTCGCGGGCCGCGTAAGACCACCCCTAGGTCTTCGCGGGGCGCGAGAGATTGGCGGATCACAACTATAAATAGAGGCCTTCAGCAGTTCATTTTCGTCGTTCAGTTTTTCACTCTCTCTCTCAATTTCTATATAGTAGAAGCTATATTCGGGCATTATACCCCCTAATTAACGAAGTTCTGCCTCGTTGTAAGTATCATAACCCCCGGTTACGTATTAGATACGCTGCCCGATTGATCCAGGGTTCCGTAACGGCTGTCGTGGTTCTGCCGGACGTAGTCGTTGGAATACCGTCTCGGGGAAGGTATTACTATTGTAAATATTAGGTTATTATACTAACGCATGTGCATTTGTGTAATTAATAGATAATCACCAGGAAATCCTTAAGGAAAACCTTAAGACAGCAATGTGAGTAATCTCCTTTTTGCAAATTGTTTTTACAAAACCTCATATGATTAACATTATATTAAACAGTGATTGAGTATTTGTATTCTACAATTATCGTCGGTATGTTGGTGTTTTGTATACAAAATTTGTTACTACATTGTGAGTAGTCACATGACCACAAGTCGGGTTGACAGTACTGTGGGTGGTAATTAAAGTAGATGGAAACAAATGTAATTGCGAGATCGCCCTCAATACTGTAGACTGATAAAACATGTCTTGATTAAACTGGGATTCACTCACCAGTATTTCCCACTGACAAAATGTTTTTAAACGTGTTTCAGGTAACAAAATGTGAAAGCCAAATAGAAGCCAGCTGGACAGCACTGAAGGCTTGGAAAAGTGGCTATAAAAGTTACCTAAATAAAGAGATGTTTTATTTGAATAAAATAGGGTTTATCCCTTTGAAAATGTGTGTACTTGAAACTTGGGAATTTCCCATGCGATTAATGTTATAAAAGCGTGGTATTTTACTCTGATAAAATTTTTCCTAACTACGGTCCTGATGTAAATTCCGCTGCCAAAATGATAAACAACCGATACCACTGAGACTGGCCGCGGCCGCCCGTTCCCGGGTATTCAGGGGACGAGGGTTGCGACTGAAGGTGGTATCAGAGCTAAGCCACTGATTCAGCCACAGAAGTGTTCTGCTGACACCAAAGTATTATTTAAATGTGTTAGGAAATTATTTACGGAACTACGTGCATTATTGTTGTGTGTTATTTGACTATTTGTTAGTTTACAGTATGAGCGACCAAGGACCTTCGGACGTTTACCGTCAGTTGTCCAGCTCACCTAGGAACGAAGGCACCTCTTCACAGCCATCCCTCTCAGGGTATTCGGCTGACAACGAAGATGGGATATTCGTGTTCAAGGCCCAATCTGAAGAGCCATTCCCTTCCAAGAAGAGAGGATGGTTCAGCAGAGGAGCGCATGAACGTAGGAAAAGGATGAAAAAGTTACAACAGCAGCGAACCTTAGCAGCCGTTAAGAAAGAAACAGATGCTCACACCTAGGATATGCTCAATAGGAGTCTAGCAAATTTTCATATCTTAGCAACTACAGCTGCAGACCCTAATATAGAGCAATTCGTAGCACCCCAACCCTTACCACTGTTTCCCACACAGCCAATGGAAATTGAAGCCAACCCAGATAACCAAATCCCAATGCTTAACGTTGACCCAGCTGAGATACCTAGGATACCAGCACCCATTCCTTTAGACCCAGACTATGACCCGTGGTTTGATAACCATAGGGATTATCAGCAACGCTACCCAATACTAGAAGACGAACCCATGCCAAACCTAGCAGCCTACCCAAACTTGGACCCTCTAGATCCGTATTACGATAATGATCAATTCATCAGGGAAATTCTAGAAAATCCTTATCCTTACCAAGAACCAATGCCCCAGTTCCCAAACCCAGTACCAGCCCCTGCACCACCCATGAGCACTGAAAATGTGCAAGAACTCTGAACCTTTGGTGAGGAGATTTTAGAAGGAAGTGAGAGGATGAGGCTGATAGGATAACGACTCACTCGGAAGTATGACGAGCGTAATATGGAGTTCTGGATGAACCCATATCAGTAATAGTAATAATAATAATAATAATAATAATAGAATAATAATATATAATAGGTGTGTATGTTTGAAAAAAAAATGTAGACAATAGCTATGGATGCATAATAGTATTGTAATTTTATATTTCAGTTTCGGTTTGTATTAGACGCATAATATAAAATATAGTAAGTCGCAATGTTCGACGATTTTGATCAATATGCGTGTTACATGATCATTTGCATTAAATATTATTTTGTGATATTAATATGTGGCAAATGTTTAAAATCCAGATGGATAATGAAGTGAACCAGGAAAACCAGAATAACGATAACCAGAACAACAATAATAATGGAAACCAAGTGGATAACAGTGCCATCCAACACATAGTGGCACAAGGAATTATAGATGCAATGCCATTTATTATCCAAACGGTTAGGGAGGCTGATAATAAAAGTAATCATGACAGTAAATGACCAACCAATGAACTCAGTCACAGCGTAAACAATGGACCCATACTTCAGGTGCCCATTCCAAAAAGAAGAAGAACCATGTCTTATGGTTGTTCTTACAAAGAATTCTGGTCCTGTAAACCAATAGAATTCTCGGGAAATGAAGGAGCCATTGCAGCTTTACGCTGGATAGAAAAGACTGGGGCAGTCTTAAAAATAAGCAAGTGCGTGGAAGAGGATAAGATAATGTTCGCATCCAATCTGTTTAAAAACTCAGCTTTAGAATGGTGGAACACTATCCTCCAGTCTAGAGGAAGTGATAGGATCTATAATATGGAATGGGAAGAATTTAAGAACATGGTGGAAAGGAAATTCTGCCCTCCCAATGAAAAAGAACAGATAGCAAATAAGTTCTTAAATCTTAGAATGACCGGAGTGGATAGTAAGGGTTACACTACGTTATTCTTTGAATATGCTAGAATAGTGCCAACCCTTGCATCACCAGAACCCGTATTAATCTCCCGCTACATATGGGGATTAATCAGTGAGATTAGGCATGTAGTCAAGGCAGCTAGACCTCAAACTATAGAAGAAGCTGTAGAACTAGCAAACACCTTAACAGATGAGTTAGTACGTACACGAGAAGAGGACCAGAGAAGGAACCTAGCTCAAAGGCTTACCCAAGAATTTCGTTATGGAAATTCCAACCGTGGGAAAAATATAGGTTCTACCTCTGCACCTTATTGTAAGGCCTGCAAGAAAAAGCATTCAGGAAGATGCTCCACCTACTGTAATTTCTGCAAGTTACCAGGACATAAGGAAGAAGATTGTAGAAAGAAACCTAATAATGGAATGTGCTTCAACTGTGGAGAAAAGGGTCACATCAAGCCGAACTGTCCAAAACTAGCTCTAGCCATGAACAACAAAACTACTAAAAATGCTAGAGCATTTGTTCTGACTGCAGAAGAAGCCAAAATGATTCCGGACGTGATAGCCGGTACGTTTTTAGTTAATGATGTTTTTGCTAAAGTATTATTTGACTCTGGTGCGAACCAAAGTTTTATTAATACTTCATTTTGCAAACTTCTCAATCAACCATTAACTAAACTTCCACAAGAATGTTTAGTATAGACAGCAAATGGGGAAACCATTAAGATTTCTAAAATCTTGCAGGAAGCAAGAATAGAATTTTTAAATCAAAAGTTCATTGCAAACCTTTATCCAATGAATCTGGCAGGATTCGATGTTCTATTAGGAATGGATTGGTTAGTAGCTAATAAAGCCAGTATTCTCTGTGATCAAAAGTCAATCCAAGTAAATTCACCAAGAGGTGAAAAGATCACAATTAAAGGAAATAAGCCATCTAGATCCACGAAATTCATCTCTGTGATGAAAACAACAAGTTATGTAAGAAAAGGATCATTAGTGTATTTGATTTCTATAATCATTAACACTAAAGGAAAAGAACTGAAAGATATTCCTGTAGTATCTCAGTTTCCAGATGTGTTTCCCGAAGAATTACCAGGATTACCGCTAGACAGAGAAGTCAAATTCAGAATCCACCTGCTACCAGGAACAACACCAATTGCCAAATCACCCTATCGCTTGGCACCAGCAGAAATGCAAGAATTAAAGAAGCAATTAGACGAATTGTTGGAAAAAGGATTCATACAACCAAGTTCATCGCCGTGGGGAGCACCGATCTTATTCGTTAAGAAGAAAGACGGATCGATGCGTATGTGCATTGATTACCATGAATTGAACAAAGTCACGATTAAAAATCGGTATCCATTACCAAGAATCGATGATCTGTTCGATCAATTACAAGGAGCTCGATTTTTTCCTAAAATCGATTTGCGCTCAGGATATCATCAATTAAAGGTACAGGAAGAAGATATTCCTAAGAGCGATTTCAGAACAAGGTATGGCCATTATGAATTTACAGTCATGCCATTTGGTTTAACCAATGCCCCAGCTGCATTTATGGACATGATGAACCGAATATGTAAGCCATATTTGGATAAATTCATAATTGTCTTCATAGATGATATTCTCATTTACTCTAAGAATAAAGAGGAACACGCAGCGCATCTGCATGCACTTTTAAGTTTGTTGAGAAAAGAAAAGCTTTATGCAAAATTTTCGAAGTGCGAGTTTTGTTTAGAACAAGTACACTTTCTTGGACATTTAGTTAACCATGAAGGAATTCATGTAGATCCCACCAAGATTGAGGCAATTACCAAATGGAAAACCCCTGAGACACCAATCGAGGTTAGAAGTTTCTTAGGATTGGCCGGTTATTATAGAAGATTTATTCAAGATTTTTCTAGAATAGCCATTCCATTAACTAAGCTAACATGTAAATCTGTTAAGTTTGAATGGGGACCAAAACAAGAAGAAGCCTTTAGAATTCTTAAGCAAAGACTAACCAACGCACCCATATTAGCATTACCAGAAGGAACTGAAGATTTTGTAATATATTGTGATGCTTCTAAGTTAGGTTATGGATGTGTGTTGATGCAACGTCAAAAGGTTATAGCTTACGCATCTAGACAACTTAAGAATCATGAAGAGAATTATTCAACCCATGATTTAGAATTAGGAGCTATAATTTTTGCCATGAAAATTTGGAGACATTACCTTTACGGTAGTAAGTTCACCATTTTCACTGATCATAAGAGTTTAAGGTATGTTTTCGGGAAAAAGGAGTTGAATATGAGACAAAGACGCTGGATGGAAATTCTTAGTGATTATGATTGTGATATCCAGTATCATGCAGGAAAGGCTAATGTAGTAGCCGATGCTTTAAGCCAAAAATATCACGAAAAACCAAAAAGAGTACGTTCTCTTAAATTAAATCTACAAGTAGATTTAAATAAACAGATTAGGAAAGCACAAGAATCAGTAATCAAGGATGATACTGAAAAGTTAAAAGGAATGATTAAGGAATTAGAATAAGGAACATATGGAATATGGAGATTCCATAAGAAAAGGATGTGGATACCTAAATTAGGAAATCTACGCCACCGTATATTAGAAGAAGCCCATAAGTCTAAGTATACGATGCATCCTGGAAATGATAAGATGTATCAGGACTTAAGAAAGAATTTTTGGTGGATAGGAATGAAGAAGGATATAGCAACTTATGTTACCAAGTGTTTAACTTGTTTGCAAGTTAAAGCTGGACATCAGAAACCCTCAGGTTTATTGCAGCAGTTAGAAATGCCAGTTTGGAAGTGGGAATTGATAACAATGGATTATGTTACCAAATTACCCAAAACAAGAAAAGGTAATGATACAATCTGGGTGATTGTAGACAAGCTAACTAAGTCAGCTCATTTCCTACCAATGAAGGAAACTTTCAGTATGGAACAATTAGCTAAGTTTTATGTAAATGAAATAGTTTCATTACATGGAATTCCTTTATCAATTGTTTCTGATAGGGATAGCCGATTTACCTCTCATTTTTGGACAAGTTTCCAAAAAGCAATGGGGACCAAGCTAAATCTAAGCACAGCTTATCATCCTCAAACGGACGGACAAAGCGAAAGGACAATTCAGACAATGGAAGATATGCTTAGAGCTTGTGTAATTGATTTCGGAGGTAATTGGGACGATCACTTACCATTAATAGAATTCTCTTATAATAACAGCTATCACACAAGTATCAATGCTGCACCATTCGAAGCACTTTATGGACGAAAGTGCCGAACCCCAGTCTGTTGGGCAGAAATTGGAGAAAAGCAACTATCCGGACCTAAGATAGTGCAAGAAACAACTGACAAGATCATTCAAGTCAAGGAACGACTGAAAGCAGCACGTGATCGACAAAAGAGTTATGCTGATAACAGACGGAAACCATTGGAATTTCAGGTAGGAGATAAAGTCTTACTAAAAGTCTCTCCTTGGAAAGGAGTGGTAAGATTCATCAAAAGGGGAAAGCTAAGCCCCAGGTATGTTGGACCATTTGAGATTATTAGAAGAATAGGACATGTAACCGATCAGCTACAATTGCCAGAGGAAATGGCCGGAATACATGATGTATTTCATATAAGTAATCTCAAGAAATGCTTAGCTGATGAATTACTAGTAGTGCCTCTTAAAGACATAGAGGTAAATGAAAAGTTAAAATTTGTAGAGAAGCCACTACAAATTAAAGACAGGAAAATCAAGAATCTCAAACACAAGAGATTAGTTCTGGTCAAAGTGAAATGGGACTCCAAGAGAGGACCAGAGTACACATGGGAGGTTGAATCAGAAATGCAAAGGAAATATCCACACTTATTCCAGTAGACCTCGAGGACGAGTTCTAAAACAAGGTGGGGAGGATATAACAACCCTTCCTAAATATTTTCCGACACCCCTAATATATTCAAAATGTCCTTATATGTCTTAAAACATACCCCGTATGCGAAAACCAAGCCCAAAATACCTTATATAATTAAAAATAAAATAAACACAAGAATCTAGGATCGCTCGCGGGCCGCGTTAGCCCTTGATGTGGCCTTCGCGGGGCGCGACAGCCAACCCACCAGGCGAAACCCTAGCGTGCCACGTGTCTTAATCCGTGTCAAGTCTACGAGTTCGAATCAGCACAGCTAGAGCCTAGACCCCCTATGTCGCGGGCCGCGTAAGGCCACCCCTAGGTCTTCGCGGGGCGCGAGAGATTGGCGGATCACAACTATAAATAGAGGCCTTCGGCAGTTCATTTTCGTCGTTCTGTTTTTCAATCTCTCTCTCAATTTCTATATAGTAGAAGCTATACTCGGGCATTATACCCCCCTAATTAACGAAGTTCTGCCTCGTTGTAAGTATCATAACCCCCGGTTACATATTAGATACGCTGCCCGATTGATCCAGGGTGGGTTCTGTAACGGCTGTCGTGGTTCTGCCTGACGTAGTCGTTGGAATACCGTCTCGGGGATCGTATTACTAATGTAATATTGGGTTATTATACTAACGCATGTGAATTTATGTAATTAATAGATAATCACCAGGAAATCCTTAAGGAAAACTGTTGGTGCATGTTTGTGACAACAGCTTAGATTTGGTATTTGGATATCTTGTAATTAGTAAAACGATAAACGGTTAGCGGGTTTAGCTTTGTATTAGTGAGTTGTAATGTTTGGGCTAACCAAACCCATACTTATGGGGATGTGGGATGAATTGGGCCTTGCCCAATTCGCAGTCCATGTGGTTTTGACCAAGCCCAAGTAGCAACCTTGTGTTATATAAACAAAGCTTTGCTTTAGGGTTTAGGTTAATCAGCCAAAACAGTTTGTGTGTGAGAATTTCGTTAGAGACTAGTCTTGGACGAAATTTGAGAGTTAGGGTTTGATTGATTGTAATTCAGTTTGATTGATAATCAATAGAAACCCAGTTTGAAAGTGAATTGCTGATTTTACAATTATCGTTTGATTGATTGTAATTCAGTTTGATTGAGTATTTGTATTCTACAATTATCGTCGGTATGTTGGGGTTTTGTATACAAAATTTATTACTACATTGTGAGTAGTAACATGACCACAAGTCGGGTTAACAGTACCATGGGTGGTAATTAAAGTAGACGGAAACAAATGTAATTGCGAGATCGCCCTCAATAATGTAGACTGATAAATCCTGTCTTTATTAAACTGGGATTCACTCACCAGTATTTCCCACTGACAAAATGTTTTTAAACGTGTTTCAGGTAACAAAATGTGAAAGCCAAATAGAAGCCAGCTGGAGAGCACTGAAGGCTTGGAAAAATGGCTATAAAAGTTACCTAAATAAAGAGATGTTTAATTTGAATAAAATAGGGTTTATCCCTATGAAAATGTGTGTACTTGAAACTTGGGAATTTCCCATGCGATTAATGTTATAAAAGCGTGGTATTTTACTCTGATAAAATATTTCCTAACTAGGGTCCTGATGTAAATTCCGCTGCCAAAATGATAAACAACCGATACCACTGAGACTGGCCGCGGCCGCCCGTTCCCGGGTAATCAGGGGACAAGCGAGACACCTACGAGAAGTGCTTGAAACACTTCGTAAAGAAAAACTCTATGCAAAATTCTCAAAATTTGCCTTTTGGCTCAGAGAGGTGCAGTTTCTTGGCCACGTGTTAAATTCGGAAGGTGCTTTAGTAGATCCGTAAAAAATTGAGGCCGTAATGAAGTGGGTTTCCCCGAAAAGTCCAACTGAAATAAGAAGTTTTCTAGGCCTCGCTGGTTATTATAGAAGGTTCATACAAGATTTTTCGAAGATAGCGTCACCTTTAACAAAATTGACGAGAAAGAAAGAGAAGTTTTTGTGGGGTAAAGAACAGGAAGAAGCCTTTCGAATGTTAAAGGAGAAACTGTTGAGTCCCCCGGTATTAACATTACCAGATGGGACAGAAGACCTGGTTGTTTATTCAGATGCCTCACAATAGGGTTTAGGGTGTGTTTTGATGCAAAGAGGAAAAGTTATCGCGTATGCTTCACGACAACTGAAACCACATGAAGTAAACTGCCCATGTGATTTGGAGGCACTATCTATATGGTATGAGATGTACAATCTACTCGGATCACAAGAGCCTCAAATATTTCTTCAAACAGAAAGATTTAAATATGAGGCAGCGAAGATGGTTAGAACTTATCAAAGATTACTATTGCGATATCCTTTATCACCCGGGAAAGGCGAATGTCGTAGCAGATGCGTTAAGCCGAAAGGAATATCCTCCTCCGATTCAGGTAAAATCCATGAAGATGATAGTTACACCACGATTACTTGAAATAATACGAGATTCACAAATAAAGTCGCTTGGAGCGGGAGACCCAAAGAAAGAAAGAATGAAAGGTATAGCCGAAAAATTGGAAGAAAACTTGATCGGGCTCAAAACAAGATTCGGTCGAATTTGGATACCACGGTTTTGGGAAGTCAAGACCGCGTTACTCGAGGAAGATCATAAGTCACAGTATTCAATCTATCCCGGGGCAAAAAAAATGTATCTGGACTTGAAGACAAATTACTGGTGGCCGGGTATGAAACACGATATTGTTAAGTGTGTCGTGAAATGCTTAACATGCTCCCAAGTGAAGGCAGAACATCAAAAACCATACGGAGAGTTACAACCTTTCGAAATTCCGGTAAGGAAAGGGGAGGAGATAACAATGGATTTGGTGACCAAGCTTCCTAGAACGAAAAAGGGGCACAAACTATATGGGTAATCGTGGATCGGCTTACAAAAGTGCCCATTTTCTACCTATTCGAGAGGCTTACTCTTCTGAGAGGATGGCAGAAATTTACATGAATGAGATCATATCTCGACACGGGGTGCCAGTGCCAATCGTCTCGGATCAGGATACCAGATTTACCTCTCGTGACTGGCAGAAGTTTCATGAAAGTGTGGGCACGAAGCTACACATAAGCACCGCCTATCACCCTCAGACTGACGGTCAATCAGAAAGAACCATCCAAACGCTTGTCGATATGTTGAGAGCGTGTGCCTTAGATTTTGGGGGAAGTTGGGATGACCATTTACCACTAGTGGAATTTTCTTATAATAATAGTTACCATAGTGGCATTCAGATGGCTCCTTACGAACTACTATACGGGAAGAAATGTAGGACACCCGTATGTTAGGGTGAAGTAGGGAAAAGGGAGCTTGCGCCAAATGATCAAATAGCAATGACAAATGAAAAGACTGACTTGATTAGAGCTCGACTGATAGCGGCTCAGGATCGGCAAAAATCTTATGCGGATAAAAGAAGACGTCCCATTGAATTTCGAGTTGGAGATTATGTTTTACTAAAAGTATCCCCATGGAAAGGCATAATCCGTTTTCGTAAACGAGGTAAGTTAGGTCCTCGTTATATTGGACCGTTTAAGATTTTGGCTCAAGTTGGAAAAGTTGCATATCGATTAGAATTGCCGTTTACACTAGATGGGATTCACAATACCTTCCACGTATCGCAATTAAGGAAGCGCCTTGAGGATGAAACGGCGTTTGTGCCTCTCGACGACATTGAATTGGACGAGGGGTTAAATTATGTCGAAAGACCGATAGCCATTAAAGAAGTTAAGGTAAAGAATCTTCGCAACAACGCCTTTGACAAGTGTTGGTTCAATGGCAACACCGAAAGGGATCGGAACTTACATGGGAAGCGGAAGATGAAATGCGGAGGCACTACCCTTTTCTCTTAGGTATGTAAATATTCAACTTTGTTATGTGTCCAGGTTTCAGGGACGAAACCTCTTTTAAAGGGGGTAGACTTATAACACCCCAAAAAATGTTTAATATGAAAATAAGTGAAAATAAATAAAAACTTAACTTAGTTAGTGAATTATGACAAAATGATAGTTAAGTTATGAGAAATGGCTAAATTAAACACATAACAAAATAGGAGGGGGGAATGGGAAAATTCTAAATAAAAAGGAATAATAAGTTTAAAAACCAAAAATCACACACTCTGGTGTGTTTGGTTCAACCAGGACAAGGGAAACAAGGGCAAACCCTTTTTCTTGAAAAATTCATCAAATTGACAAGGAAATTCGAAGTTAATCAGTTGCATGCCTTCAATTTTTCGATTATCTTAACATACTCAGTAGAGTGGTAAGTTCAATTTCGTGTTTTAATGAATTGTAGGAAATGGGTTTCACCTAAATCATGAGTTTATGTAAAACTTTTGTGTAATTGGAAGTTAAGATTATGAAATAGGGCAGGAATGATGTTTGATTATGGTGATTTGATAAGATTGTAAGAAAACCCCACTTGATAGAAGTTAGTATAAGTATGATGAACAAGTAGAATCTTACATGTGAAATCTAGATGTATAAGCTTGTTTGTGATACATAAATGATAAATAAATTGATGTAGGATGAAAGAATTATGTAAACTTGATTGATTGAAAATGTTATGTGAAGATGAACTAGTACAGACATGCCTTATATACTTGTACCTTATGCTTTAAATACGATGCCTATCAAATGTTCGATGAAATGCTTATGAGATGAATATATGTGTAATATAGACAATGATAGAATGGAATTGGTTGAACTAAAAGAATGAACGAATATGTTGATGTAGGTGTGAAGGAAGAAGGTACAAATACTAGGAAAACAGAAGACGCACAAGATCGAGGTATGTCGTTTACGCTTGCTAAATTCTATTAATAAATTGTTGTTTGTGCTAAAACCATAGCTATGATAGTTTGTGATAATTAAGTAGTAAATGGTTTGATATGTTATGAATGAATTGCATGAACCGAATGAAAGTTATATTATAAATGATATTATCCGTTATGAATGATATTATCCGTTATTAACGGATAAGTTATGGATGAATGAAATCTACTCGATCCGTCACTCACGGGTTTGAGTGTATGTATATGAATGGAAGAATTGTATTCGTTCGTTATAAACGAACCGAATGAAGGTTATGTATGAATGAAAATGCCCGTCCCAACGGGATATGAATGGCTTGTTATATCTCAATTTTGAGGTAGTATGTTTTAACCCGTTTCATGGGGTGAGATAATGCATGTATGAGATGAATGAATGAAAGGGATTAATTTTTGTATTACTAGTCTAGAAGTAACATAACTAACGAGTTTAATATTTGATGCTTGATGTAGGTAAATCCTCGGCTACATAGCTTGGCGACTTGGAACAAACACACTCGATTTCGCGCCCACCTAGCGCTTCCGAAGATGTCTAGTTTTGTATGGTCCTAGTTTTGGAGTAGTATGTATTTTTAACATGTGTGGTCTTAGTTGTCCTTATATTTTGGCAAAAAACTTAGTTCGTATGTCGATTTGTACCTAGATATTTTAAACTTGTCCGTTTTTGGTTTTGAAAATGGCCGTGTATGTAAACATGTTAGAAGGTTTGGAAAATTTGCATTAGCCACACTTGTTACTTAAAGGGTGTTGTCGAAAATTTGTATGTTAAGGTCTTATTTGTTTTAAAACAGGGAATCGATATATTTATAAATGGGTCATGCCGAAATTTTTGCAAATTTTAGTATGAAATTAATGTCCTTTCCGAAAGCTTTTAAAAGGGTGTTTCAAGTTGGTATCAGAGCCTAGGTTTGAGTGATTCAAGTACCAAGCGCTTGAACTCAAACCGAAAGCTCGTGCAAGTGTGTGTTCGTTTCGAAGCGCTATGCAAGTAAGTAAATTGTAAATTTTGATTATAATTATAGTTAGAGATGAAAAAGGGAATTATAGGCTATTTGCTTATAAACCGAGTTTTAAGGTAAACGACGATGATAAACAGGACCGCATTTAAATTACGATCCCGTAGGAAAAAGAACCGGGTAAAACGGATTTGTATATCTAAAGTTATGCACATTTTTGTGCATAATAAGTTAGTGAAAATGAGCTGGAAATCAGCAGCACAACACAACAATCTTTCTGTCAAAATGGATATGTGGCGCCCCGCGATGGAGGAGTCTTAATACTTCGCGCCCCGCCACAGGCTGTGGCGCCCCGCGACCGCCTAGAAGGTAATTCCTCACGGCCCGCGAGGGCTTCAAATGCAGGCAAAAAAATTTTAAATTGTTTGTTTTGAATACGGGGCTTGTTGAAAACGGTTTCTAAGGCCTCGTAACCAATGTTTAAGGTAATTTTGATATTAAGAATGATGAGGGAAAGTATACATGAAGAATGAAAAGGTAATCGTTGTGATCAAAGATTTGATCTATACGATACGACATGATCGTCGATGACGATAATAAGCATGGAATGTAAATTGATTATAGTATGATAAAACGAGTTTAAATATGATGAAGAGAAGTGTGAAAAGAAACCTAATAAATGGAATGAATGTTTTATGTAGATGACGGACACAGGGCATGTAAACGA
Source organism: Helianthus tuberosus (assembly GCA_030545235.1). Classification (NCBI taxonomy): domain Eukaryota; kingdom Viridiplantae; phylum Streptophyta; class Magnoliopsida; order Asterales; family Asteraceae; genus Helianthus; species Helianthus tuberosus. The sequence continues at coordinate 27,734 of JARYGA010002071.1, forward strand.
TGATGATGTAACACGTCAAGAAGCGTTCGATAATAAGATCATGGAAGCAGCTGAAAAAGTTATACAAAACAACCTTCCCCAGTTAGCTCAAGAAGTCGAAAGCCGTGTCTTAGAGGTAGTAGATGCTATGATGACTAGTAAGATTGAGGAGTTAAAGAGATGATTGAGGGGGTCTAGAAGTAAAGGCAAGGAACGAAGGTGCACGTACAAGGATTTCATGTCGTGCAACCCTACAACTTATGATGGTAAGATTGATCTGATAGCATGCCAAAGATGGATCTCAAACATAGAGGCAGTGTTCATACGAAGTCGTTGTGATAAGGAAGACCAAGTGATGTTCGCTACTGGTCAACTCACCTTTCAAGCGAAAGATTGGTGGGACGCGTATTGTAAGAAAATAGGTGAGGATAAACTTCAAGCGATGACTTGGTAGGAATTCAAGGAGCTTTTTATGAGATATCATTGTCCTCAGTCAGCCATTGATAAGATTCAGGAGGATTTCTTACGCCTTCGACAAAAAAAGGAAACGATCAACGAGATAACAAATACCTTCTTGGATAAGATGAAGTTCTGCGGAGATTTTGTGAAGACGGAAATAATGAAAATCAATCGCTATCATGGCATATTAAAGGCAGAATATAGGGAGTTCATCACTCCCTCAAAATGTGAAACTCTGGATGAGCTTATTAATTGGGCTCGGGATAGAGAAGTTGAGCTTAAAAGACAAGAGGAACATGGTGAAAAGAGATCGACGGAAAAAGGGGCCAATTCAAGTCCGTCTAAGAAGGTGAAGTTTCAAGATCATGGTAGGAAGGATAAGTCAAAGGGCGGTATTACCCCTTGCAAGACATGTGGGAAACTTCATACTGGGGAATGCCTTTTAGGCAAGAAGGGGTGCTACAAGTGTGGTGATGAGGGACACCCGTACTACAAATGCCCTAACAACCCGAAGACTTGTTTCAACTGTTTTAAAAAAGGTCATGTTAAATTGGAGTGCCCTAAACTTCAGCAAGGATCAAAGAAAGAGGGGAAGAAGGAAGAGGGCTCTAGGGCGAAAGGGAGGATGTTCCAAATCACATCCGAAGAAGCTAAGGTTCATCCGAATGTGGTTTCAGGTATCTTTTTATTAAATTCCATGCCAACTTACGTTTTGTTCGATACTGGAGCCACTATGTCGTTTATTTCAAGTTAAATAGTACAACATCCTTCGTTTAAGATTGAACGAATGTCGATACCTTTAGAGGTAGAAATAGCCGATAGCAAGAACTATGTATTACACGAGGTTTGTAGAAATTGTAAGTTCACTATAGAAGATGAAGAATTCGATATCGACCTCATACCCATGGTTTTGGGGGAATTTAAAATGATAGTGGGTATGGATTGGATGGCCCGACACCATGCGGAGATTAATTGTGAAAATAAAACAATACTTGTTCAATCTCCAAGTGGAAAGCAACTAAGTATTCAAGGGGAGAGAAATGTAGAAGCGAAACTCTGTACCCTCGTTCAAGCCGTTAAGTATGTACTTAACAGGATTAGAGCATACCTAGCTTATGTAGTAGATGATCAGCAAAGTCTCCCGAAGCTTGAAGATGTTGAGATTGTGAACGAATTCCCAGATGTATTTTCGAAGGAATTACCGGGACTCCCTCCCGAACGTGAAATAGAGTTTCGTATCGAACTAAATCCGGGTGCGAAACCGGTAGCGAAAGCTCCGTATAGGCTGGCCCCCACCGAGATGCGGGAGTTAATGACACAGTTACAAGATTTACTTGATAAGGGCTTCATACGCCCAGGTGTGTCACCTTGGGGAGCACCCATCTTATTTGTAAAGAAGAAGGATGGGTCGATGCGTATGTGTGTCGCCTATAGGGAACTGAACAAAATAACCATAAAGAACCGCTACTGCTTACCCAGAATTGATGACCTTTTTGATCAGTTACAAGGGGTAAGCTGGTTCTCGAAGATAGACTTGCGTTCAGGTTACCATCAGGTCAAGATACGAGAAGAAGACATTGTAAAAACTGCGTTTAGGACCCGATATGGACATTACGAATTTCTAGTAATGTCACTCGGATTGACGAACGCGCCAGCTGCGTTCATGGATCTTATGAACCGGGTATGCCGACCCATGTTAGATAAGTCTGTGATCGTGTTCATAGAGGATATTCTGGTTTATTCATGAAGTAAAGCTGAACATGCGAGACACCTACGAGAAGTGCTTGAAACACTTCGTAAAGAAAAACTCTATGCAAAATTCTCAAAATGTGCCTTTTGGCTTAGAGAGGTGCAGTTTCTTGGCCATGTGATAAATTCGGAAGGTGTTTTAGTAGATCCGTAAAAAATTAAGGCCGTAATGAAGTGGGTTTCCCAGAAAAGTCCAACTAAAATAAGAAGTTTTCTAGGCCTCGCTGGTTATTATAGAAGGTTCATACAAGATTTTTCGAAGATAGCGTTACCTTTAACAAAATTGACGAGAAAGAAAGAGAAGTTTGTGTGGGGTAAAGAACAGGAAGAAGCCTTTCGAATGTTAAAGGAGAAACTGTCGAGTCCCCCAGTATTAACATTACCCGATGGGACAGAAGAACTGGTTGTTTATTCAGATGCCTCACAGCAGGGTTTAGGGTGTGTTTTGATGCAAAGAGGAAAAGTTATCGCGTATGCTTCACGAAAACTGAAACCACATGAAGTAAACTACCCAAGCCACGATTTAGAATTGGCAGCGGTAGTGTTCGCCTTAAAGATTTGGAGGCACTATCTATATGGTACGAGATGTACAATCTACTCGGATCACAAGAGCCTCAAATATTTCTTCGAACAGAAATATTTAAATATGAGGCAACGAAGATGGTTAGAACTTATCAAAGATTACGATTGCGATATCCTTTATCACCCGGGAAAGGCGAATGTCGTGGCAAATGCGTTAAGCCAAAAGGAATATCCACCTCCGATTCAGGTAAAATCCATGAAGATAATAGTTACACCACGCTTACTTGAAATGATACGAGATTCCCAAATAAAGTCGCTTGGAGCGGGAGACCCAAAGAAAGAAAGAATGAAAGGTATAGCCGAAAAATTGGAAGAAAAGTCGATCCGGCTCAAAACGAGGTTCGGTCGAATTTGGATACCACGATTTTGCAAAGTCAAGACCGCGTTACTCGAGGAAGCTCATAAGTCACGGTATTCAATCCATCCCGGGGCAACAAAAATGTACCGGGACTTAAAGACAAATTACTGGTGGCCGGGTATGAAACGCGATATTGTTAAGTATGTCGCGAAATGCTTAACATGCTCCCAAGTGAAGGCAGAACATCAAAAACCATACAGAGAGTTACAACCTTTGAAAATTCCGGTATGGAAAAGGGAGGAGATAACAATGGTTTTGGTGACCAAGTTTCCTAGAACGAAAAAGGGGCACGATACTATATGGGTAATCGTGGATCGGCTTACAAAAGTGCCCATTTTCTACCTATTCAAGAGGCTTACTCTTCTGAGAGGATGGCAAAAATTTACATGAATGAGATCATATCTCGACACGGGATGCCCGTGTCAATCGTCTCAGATCGGGATACCAGATTTACCTCTCTTTACTGGCAGAAGTTTCATGAAAGTGTGGGCACGAAGATACACATAAGCACCGCCTATCACCCTCAGACTGACGGTCAATCAGAAAGAACCATCCAAACGCTTGTCGATATGTTGAGAGCGTGTGCCTTAGACTTTGGGGGAAGTTGGGATGACCATTTACCACTAGTGGAATTTTCTTATAATAATAGTTACCATAGTGGCATTCAGATGGCTCCTTACGAACTACTATACGGGAGGAAATGTAGGACACCCGTATGTTGGGGTGAAGTAGGGCAAAGGGAGCTTGCGCCAAATGATCTAATAGCAATGACAAATGAAAAGACTGACTTGATTAGAGCTCGACTGAAAGCGGCTCAGGATCGGAAAAAATCTTATGCGGATAAAAGAAGACGTCCCATTGAATTTCGAGTTGGAGATTATGTTTTACTAAAAGTATCCCCGTGGAAAGGCATAATTCGTTTTCGTAAACGGGGTAAGTAATGTCCTCGCTATATTGGACCGTTTAAGATTTTGGCTCGAGTTGGAAAAGTTGCATATCGATTAGAATTGCCGTCTACACTAGACGGGATTCACAATACCTTCCACGTATCGCAATTAAGGAAGCGCCTTGCGGATGAAATGGCATTTGTGCCTCTCAACGACATTGAATTGGACGAGGGGATAAATTATATCGAAAGACCGATAGCCATTAAAGACGTTAAGGTAAAGAATCTTCGCAACAAAGCCGTTAGACAAGTGTTTGTTCAATGGCAACACCGAAAGTGATCGGAACTTACATGGGAAGCGGAAGATGAAATGCCGAGGCACTACCCTTTTCTCTTCGGTATGTAAATATTCAACTTTGTTATGTGTCCAGGTTTCGGGGACGAAACCTCTTTTAAGGGGGGTAGACTTGTAACACCCCAAAAATGTTTAATATGAAAATAAGTGAAAATAAATAAAAACTTAACTTAGTTAGTGAATTATGACAAAATGATAGTCAAGTTATGAGAAATGCCTAAATTAAACACATAACAGACTAGGAGGGGGGAATGTGAAAAATTCTAAATAAAAAGGAGTAATAAGTTTAAAAACCAAAAATCACACACTCTGGTGTGTTTGGTTCGACCAGGACAAGGGAAACAAGGGCAAACCCTTTTTCTTGCAAAATTCATCAAATTGACAAGGAAATTCGAAGTTAATCAGTTGCATGCCTTCAATTTTTCGATTATCTTAACATACTCAGTAGAGTGGTAAGTTCAATTTCATGTTTTAATGAATTGTAGGAAATCAGTTTCACCTAAATCATGAGTTTATGTAAAACTTTTGTGTAATTGGAAGTTAAGATTACGAAATAGGGCAGGAATGATGTTTGATTATGGTGATTTGATAAGATTGTAGCAAAAACCCACTTGATAGAAGTTAGTTTTAGTATGATGAACAAGTAGAATCATACATGTGAAATCTAGATGTATAAGCTTGTTTGTGATACATAAATGATAAATAAATTGATGTAGGATGAACGAATTATGTAAACTTGATTGATTGAAAATGTTATGTGAAGATGAACTAGTAGAGACATGCCTTATATACTTGTACCTTATGCTTTAAATACGATGCCTACCTAGTGTTCGATGAAATGCTTATGAGATGAATATATGTGTAATATAGACAATGATAGAATGGAATAGGTTGAACTAAAAGAATGAACGAATATGTTGATGTAGGCGTGAAGGAAGAAGGTACAAATACTAGGAAAACATAAGACGCACAAGATCGAGGTATGTCGTTTACGCTTGCTAAATTCTATTAATAAATTGTTGTTTGTGCTAAAACCATAACTATGATAGTTTGTGATAATTAAGTAGTAAATGGTTTGATCCGTTATGAACGAATTGCATATACCGAATGAAAGTTATATTATGAATGATATTATCCGTTATTAACAGATAAGTTATGGATGAATGAAATCTACTCGATCCGTCACTCACGGGTTTGAGTGTATGTATATGAATGGAAGAAATGTATTCGTTCGTTATAAACGAACTGAATGAAGGTTATTTATGAATGAAAATGCCCATCCCAACGGGATATGAATGGCATGTTATATCTCAATTTTGAGGTAGTATGTTTTGACCCGTTTCATGGGGTGAGATAATGCATGTATGAGATGAATGAATGAAAGGGGTTAATTTTTGTATTACTAGTCTAGAAGTAACATAACTAACGAGTTTAATATTTGATGCTTGATGTAGGTAAATCCTCGGCTACATAGCTTGGCGAATTGGAACGAACACACTCGATTTCGCGGCCACCTAGCGCTTCCGAAGATGTCTAGTTTTGTATGGTCCTAGTTTTTTAGTAGTATGTATTTTTAACATATGTGGTCTTAGATGTCCTTATAATTTGGAAAAAAACTTAGTTCGTATGTCGATTTGTATCTAGATATTTTAAACTTGTCCGTTTTTGGTTTTGAAAATGGTCTTGTATATAAACATGTTAGAAGGTTTGGAAAATTTGCATTAGCCACACTTGTTACTTAAAGGGTGTTGTCGAAAATTTGTATGTTAAGGTCTTATTTGTTTTAAAACAGGGAATCGATATATTTATAAATGGGTCATGCCGAAATTTTTGCAAATTTTAGTATGAAATTAATGTCCTTTCCGAAAGCTTTTAGAAGGGTGTATCATACTTCAATCTTTCTTCTTGCTTGCCCACATAGGTTTTTCAACTTGCTCATACCACATAGGTTTTTGATTGCCACGCAGGTCTTTCTTTCTTGCTTTGCCACACATGTCTTGTCACCATGAAAGTTCTTGCACCATGAAGGATTTTCCACCACGAAGGTCTTGCACCACGAAGGTTATGTACCACGAAGGATTTTGTACCACAAAGTATTTCTCGAATTTCTAACTTACTAATCGTTTTTGAATTGCGTTTTATTCTTAAAACATACTTTATGTTCTTTCGAAAAACAGATTTACTTTTAAATTCCAAAAAACGGCAAAATCGATTCTTACTGATTTGATTTGATTTAATAGAAAAATTCGTTTCTCCCTGATTTGATTTGAGATTTGAATTTAAAAAAAATTCGAACAAATGAGATCTTTGATTACAATCAATCAAAACTGCAATTCAATTTCGAATCGAATATAAAAACCTTAAAAAAATCGAGAGAACCTGGTTATGATGTTCCAATCGACTTCTTCTTATTCCCAGATTTAAAACATGTGCTCTGATACCACTGCTGGTTAGAACCCTTATTAACACAAACACAATGATAAACTATGAACAATCAAACGAATAACTATATTGAATGTGAAAGTATAAGTGATTTTGATGATTACAATTGAAACATACAAACCCTATTTATACTAAACGAACATGTGTGATTGTAGAGACGTGTCTCTTCATGAACGGTTGTTACTCTTGAACTTGTGGATGTGATTAAAGATGAAGAGGTGTGTCTCCTTGTTTCTCCCTTGCTGCCGTCGATCAACAGGTGCGACTCCAGGAGGAGTTGTATCCTTTAATTTGAGTTGGTTACTGTCACACCCCCAAATTACCACATGCGGAAACCCTGCGAGGCGTGCGACGTACCAGGATCCAGCCACTAATCACATTGAACTAACAACACAATATTAAATAAAATTCACATTTATTAAGAGACGGTATTTCAAAACGTATCTTGAAACTCAACATGTTCAGCGGAAGCATAATGTAAATCATTGTTCAAGTGTTCAAGATCTAAATGTATGAAAACCAATAGGCTTGTCACGTGGTTCCAAGTTTCTCGACCCATGACCACTCTAGCAATCCCAGACAGCAAGTTCCATATCCAAGAATCTAACGACCTGCGAGCATGCAACAAGTGTATCATCACAAAGCTGGCGAGTTCACAGTTTTGTAAATTAGTTTAGTTGCCAAGTGTTTAGTTCAGTTGAAAACAAAGTTGATAATAACTCGAGTACCGCAAGATGGCATCAGTTTGTTTGCCCGTCCCAAATGCCCTATCAAACATTGGTCATGAGTTAAAGGTCATTAGTTCACGCCCGTCCTCTCAGGTACGGTGTGAGGTTGCCAAGCCTAATAGCGCTATCAACTAATACCCCGTTACCTCTCAGGTAACTAATTCGGTATAAGATGGGACTTAAGATGATAGGAGTGAGTGTATCATCCAACAACCCAGTTTAACCCAGAAAGGTCATATTCCTCTCAGGAATACCCGTTTGGTTGTCCCACCCACCGGGACACATGCTCAACAAGTAGTGAACTCACCTTAGATTGCTCGGTATGTTATGTTACCCATTCCAAGTTGGTCAACCAAACCCTACCGTGGTTACCAACAAAATCAGTTTCGTTACAAGTAAATCACGTATGAATACACGTATACTAGCAAGTTGCATACAAGCATATATCATAACACTCAACACATAAGTGCACGTTTAAAGTCCAACAGTGTACTTGTTCAAGTGTACGGCCCAACATAGGGTCCGTTAAGAGTGTGCGAGTCCAGCAAGTGTGCAGCCCAGTAGCTCTTGGCCCACTGACGAGAGTGTGCGACTGTTTGAGGGTGTGCGACTTACTATGGGCTTATGATTCGATAACAGTGTGACCCAGTTTTAGTGTGTCGCCCAAGTCCTTACGGGATTCAATAGTTCAATCGAGTGTGCGGCCCACTAACATAACAGGCCCAAGTAAGTGTGCGATCCTATGACCAGTGTGCGACATGCATTCATTCCATTGTAACATATATATTATGTGCGTGCATGTTGAGAGTGTGCGGTCATGATCGAGTGTCGCAACCCCCGCCCCCTTATCTGTCCCGGGAACGGGCGGACACGAACTCAGTAGTGGTGGTATCGATGTTTATCAATTTGGCAGCGAAATTTACATCAGGACCGTAGTTAGGAAATATTTTATCAGAGTAAATACCACACTTTTAGAATATTAAACATATTGGGATAAAACCCAAGTTTCATTACAAACTGATTTATAGAGATAAACTCTATTTTATTTAATAAAACATCTTCTTTTATTTAGGTAACTTTTATAGCCACTTTATCCCAGCCTTCAGTTCTGTCCAGCTGGCTCTCACATTTTGTTACCTGAAACACGTTTAAAAATATTTAGTCAGTGGGAAATACTGGTGAGTGAATCCCAGCTTAATCAAGAAGAGTTTTATCAATTAACACAGTATTGAGAGCGATTACAATGTTTATATCTACACAATTACTCATTCAGTACTTGCCACTCGACCGTATATATGGCTATGGTCATATCACACATTGGCTAACCCGTTGTCCAATTGTGAAGGTTATCAAGTAATGTATACAAAACCCCATAATACCGGCAGTAATTGAAGAATTACAAAGACTCAATCACTGCTTAATCACATTGTAAAATATTTAAGGTTTTGTAAAACAGTTTACACAAAAAGAGGAATACTCACATTGCTGTCTTAGATTTCTTCTAAGGTTTCCTGGTGATTATCTATAATTTACACAATGCACACGTGTTAGTATAATAACCCATTATTTATATTAACGATACCCTCCCCGAGACGGCATTCCAACGACTACGTCGGGCAGAACCACGACAGCCGTTACGAAACCCTTGATCAATCGGGGAGCGTATCTAATACGTAACCGGGGTTATGATACTTACAACGGAGCAGAACTTCGTTATTTAGGGGGTATTATGCCCGAAAATTATGCCTACTATATGTAATTTCGAGAGAGAGAAAGAAATGTGAGCGACGGAAACTGAAGCTCGAGGCCCCAATTTATAGTTCTGATTTACAGGTCTCTCGCGGCCCACGTAACCCGAAGGGTTACCCTTCGCGGCCCGCGACATAGGGGAAGTAGGGTCTAGCTGATCCTGGTCATTACACTAGGCTTGACACGATTGTGCCATGTGTCGTCACCGGGTACGGTCTGGTGGTTGTGCTGTCGCGCCCCGCGTAGACCAGGGAGTGGTCTTACGCGGCCCGCGAGCGACTAAAAAACTTTGTTTTTAATTAATTTTTAATAAAAATAGAGGTATTCGGGGCCCGTTTACCTATACGGGGTGTATTTTATGACATATAGGGACATTTTAAAATATATTAGGGTGTTGAAAATATTTTGGAGGGTTGTTATATTCTCCCCACCTTGTTTTAGAACTCATCCTCGAGGTCTACTGGAAAAGGTGTGGGTATTTCCTTTGCATTTCTGATTCAAGCTCCCATGTGTATTCTGGTCCTCTTTTGGAGTCCCACTTCACTTTGACCAGAACTAGTCTCTTGTGTTTGAGATTCTTAACCTTTCTATCTTCAATCTGTAGAGGCCTTTCTACAAATTTTAACTGCTCATTTACCTCTATATCCTTAAGAGGTACTATCAGTGATTCATCAGCTAAGCATTTCTTGAGATTAGATACATGAAATACATCATGTATTCCTGCCATTTCCTCTGGCAGTTGTAGCTGATAGGCTACATGTCCTATTCTTCTATTAATCTCAAAAGGTCCAATGTACCTGGGACTTAGCTTTCCCTTTTTGATGAATCTGACTACTCCTTTCCAAGGAGAGACTTTTAATAACACCTTGTCACCTACCTGAAATTCTAATGGCTTTCGCCTGTTATCAGCGTAACTCTTTTGTCGATCACGTGCTGCTTTCAGTCGTTCCTTGACTTGAATGATCTTGTCGGTTGTTTCTTGCACTATCTCAGGTCCAGATAGTTGCTTTTCCCCAACTTCTGCCCAACAGACTGGGGTTCGGCACTTTCGTCCATAAAGTGCTTCAGATGGTGCAGCATTGATACTTGTGTGCTAACTGTTATTATAAGAAAATTCTATCAATGGTAAGTGATCGTCCCAATTACCTCCGAAATCAATTACACAAGCTCTAAGCATATCTTCCATTGTCTGAATCGTCCTTTCGCTTTGTCCGTCCGTTTGAGGATAATAGGCTGTGCTTAGATTTAACTTAGTTCCCATTGCTTTTTGGAAACTTGTCCAAAAATGAGAGGTAAAACGGCTATCTCTGTCAGAAACAATTGATAAAGGAATTCCATGTAATGAAACTATTTCATTTACATACAATTTAGCTAATTGTTCCATACTGAAAGTTTCCTTCATTGGTAGGAAATGAGCTGACTTGGTTAGCCTGTCTACAATCACCCAGATTGTATCATTACCTTTTCTTGTTTTGGGTAATTTGGTAACAAAATCCATTGTTATCAATTCCCATTTCCATACTGGCATTTCTAACTGCTGCAATAAACCTGAGGGTTTCTAATGTTCAGCTTTGACTTGTGAACAGGTTAAACACTTAGAAACATAAGTTGCTATATCCCTTTTCATCCCTATCCACCAAAAATTCTTTCTTAAATCCTGATACACACTTCCAGGATGCATAGTATACTTAGACTTATGGGCTTCTTCTAATACACGGTGACGTAGGTTTCCTAATTTAGGTATCCACATTCTTTTCTTATGGAATCTCCAAATTCCATCTGTTCCTTGTTCTAATTCCTTAGTCATTCCTTTTAACTTTTCAGTATCATCCTTGATTACTGATTCTTGTACTTTTCTAATCTGTTAATTTAAATCTACTTGCAGATTTAAATTAAGTGACATACTCTTTTTGGCTTTTCGTGATACTTTCGACTTAAAGCATCAGCAACTACATTTTCTTTTCCTGTATGATACTGGATATCACAATCATAATCACTAAGTAATTCCATCCAGCGTCTTTGCCTCATATTCAATTCCTTCTGCCCGAAGACATACCTTAAACTCTTATGATCGGTGAAAACGGTAAACTTACTACCATATAGGTAATGTCTCCAAATCTTAAGGGCAAAAATTATGGCTCATAATTCTAAATCATGGGTTGAATAGTTCTCTTCATGATTCTTAAGTTGTCTAGATGCATATGCTATAACCTTTTGACGTTGCGTCAACACACATCCATAACCTAACTTAGAAGCGTCACAATAAACTTCAAAATCTCCAGTTCCTTCTGGTAACGCTAGTATGGGTGCGTGGGTTAATCTTTGCTTAAGAATTCTAAATGCTTCTTTTTGTTTTAATCCCCATTCAAACTTAACAGATTTATAGGTTAACTTAGTTAAGGGAATGTCTATTCTAGAAAAATCTCGAATAAATCTTCTATAATAACCGGCCAGGCCTAAGAAACTTCTAACCTCGGTTGGTGACTCAGGGGTTTTCCATTTAGTAATTGCCTCGATTTTGGTGGGATCCACATGAATTCCTTCATGATTAACAAGATGTCCAAGAAACTGAACTTGTTCTAACCAAAACTCGCATTTTGAAAACTTAGCATAAAGCTTTTCTTTTCTTAATAAACTTAGAAGTGCGTGCAAATGCTTTGCATGTTCCTCTTTACTCTTAGAGTAAATGAGAATATCATCTATAAAGACAATTATGAATTTATCCAAATATGGCTTACATATTCGGTTTATCATGTCCATAAATGCAGCTGGGGCATTGGTTAAACCAAATGGCATGACTGTAAATTCATAATGGCCATACCTTGTTCTGAAAGCGGTCTTAGGAATGTCCTCTTCCTGTACCTTTAATTGATGATATCCTGACCTTAAATCGATTTTTGAGAAAAATCGAGCTCCTTGCAATTGATCGAACAGATCATCGATTCTTGGTAATGGATACCGATTCTTAATCGTGACCTTGTTCAATTCACGGTAGTCAATACACATACGCATCGATCCGTCCTTCTTTTTAACGAACAAAATTGGTGCTCCCCAGGGTGATGAACTTGGCTGTATAAATCCTTTCTCCAACAATTCGTCAAACTGTTTCTTCAGTTCCTGCATTTCTGTGGGTGCCAGACGGTAAGGTGCTTTGGCAATCGGTGATGTTCCTGGTAGCAGGTGAATTCTGAATTCAACTTCCCTGTCTGGAGGTAATCCTGGTAATTCTTCCGGAAATACATCTAAAAACTGAGATACTACTGGAATATCCTTTAGTTCTTTTCCTTTAGTGTTAGTGATTATAGAAATCAAATACACTAATGGTCCTTTTCTTATATAACTTGTTGTTTTCATCACATAGATGAATTTTGTGGATCTAGATAGTTTATCTCCTTTAATTGTGATCTTTTTACCTTTTGGTGAATTTACTTGGATTGACTTTTGATCACATAAAATACTGGCTTTATTGGCTATTAACCAATCCATTCCTAATACAACATCAAATCCAGCCAGATTCATTAGGTAAAGGTTTGCACTAAACTTATGGTTTGAAATTTCTATTCTTGCTCCCTGCAAGATTTCAGAAATCCTAACGGTTTCCCCATTTGCTGTCTCTACTAGACATTCTTGTGGGAGTTTAGTTAATGGTTAATTGAGAAGTTTGCAAAATGAAGTATTAATAAAACTTTGGTTCGCACCAGAGTCAAATAATACTTTAGCAAAAATGTCATTAACTAAAAACGTACCGGCTATCACATCCGGAATCACCTTAGCTTCATCTGCAGTCAGGACAAATGCTCTAGCATTTTTAGTAGTCTTGTTGTTTGTTGCCGGAGCTATTTTCGGACAATTTGGCTTGATGTGGCCTTGCTCTCCGCAGTTGTAGCATATCCTGTTGTTTTTCTTCCTGCAGTCTTCTTCCTTATGTCCAGATATTTTGAAGAAGTTGCGGTATATGGAGCATCTTCCAGAATGCTTCCTTTTGCAATACTGCAATAAGGTGCAGAGGTAGAACCTACATTTTTCCCACGGTTGAAATTTTCAGAACGAAATTCTTGGGTAAACTTCTGGGTTAGGTTCCTCCTCTGATCCTCTTCTCGTGTACGGACTAATTCATCAGTCAAGGTATTTGCTAGTTCTACTTTTTCTTCTATGGTTTGAGGTCTAGCTGCCTTGACTACATGCCTAATCTCACCAATTAATCCCCAGATGTAACGGGAGATTAAGACTGGTTCAGGTGATGCAAGGGTTGGTACTATTCTGGCATATTCAAAGAATAATGTAGTATATCCCTTACTATCCACTCCAGTCATCCTAAGGTTTAAGAACTTATTTGCTATCTGTTCTTTTTCATTGGGAGGGCAAAATTTCCTTTCCACCTTATCCTTAAATTCTTCCCATTCCATATTGTAAACCCTGTCACTTCCTCTAGACTGGAGGATAGTGTTCCACCACTCTAAAGCTGAATTCTTAAATAGATTAGAGGCAAACATTATTTTATCCTCTTCTGCACACTTGCTTATTTTCAAGACTGCCTCAGTTTTTTCTATCCAGCGTAAAGCTGCAACGACCCCATCATTGCCCGAGAATTCCATTGGTTTACAAGACCAGAATTCTTTATAAGAACAACCATAAGACATGGTCCTTCTTCTTTTGGGAATGGGCACTTGAAGTATAGGTCCATTGTTCACGCTATGTTCGGGTTCAGTTGGTCGCTTACTGCTATGTTTACTTTTATTATCAGCTTCCCTAACATTTTGGATAATAAATGGCATCGCATTTATTATTCCTTGTGCCACTATGTGTTGAATTGCACTGTTATCCAATTGGTTTCCATTGTTATTGTTATTCGGATTATCATTATTCAGATTATCGTCATTCTGGTTTTCCGGGTTATTATCCAGATTCTCCTGATTTACTGGATCATCCATCTGAATTTTTAAACATTCACCACTTATTAATGTCACAAAATAGTATTTAATATAATCAATCACATAATATGCATTTTGGTCAAAAACGTCGATCATTGCGACTTACTCTATTTTTATATAGTATGCATCTATTACAAACTTAGAACTGGAAATTTAAAATTACAATACTACTATGCATCATTAACCACAAGTGGTCTATACTACGATAGATTTATTATTATTATTATTACTACCTCCACCATTTCCTTCACTGATATGGATTCATCCAGAAATCCATATGACGCTCGTCGTACTTCCAGACGAGTCGTTCTCCTACCTGCCTCATCCTCTCACTACTTTCTAAAATCTCTTCTCCGAAAGTTCGGAGTTCTTGCACATTTTCTGCACTCATTGGGGGTGCAGGTGCTGGTACTGGATTTGGGAACTGCGGCATGGGTTCTTCCTGAGGATACGGATTCTCTAAGATTTCCCTAATGTATTCATCATTATCGTAGTAGGGATCTAGAGGGTCCAGACCTGGGTAAGCTGCTAGGTTTGGCATGGGTAGGTCTGTTAAGTTGTAGTGTTGCACATAGTCCCTATGAACATCAAACCACGGATCGTAGTCTGGGTCTAAGGGATTGGGTGATGGTACCCTAGGTATCTCCTCTGGATTAAAATCATGCATTTTGACTTGATTTTCTGGGTTGTTTTCTATCTCCATTGGCTGCAATGGTTGGGGGTGCTACAAGTTGCTCTAGGTTAGGATCGGCAGCTGTGGTTACTAGGATATGAAAATTTGCTAATCCCCTATTAAGCATATCCTGGGTATCGGCATCTGTCTCTCTTTTAGCTGCTGCTAGCACTCGTTGTTCTTGCAACTTTTTCGTTCTCTTCCTACGCTCATGTGCTCCCTTACTGAACCATCCTCTCTTTTTCTGAGGGAATGACTCTTCAGACTGAGCCTTAAATACGAATATCCCTTCTTCATCATCAGCAGAATACCCTGAGATGGCAGGCTGTGAAGAGGTGCCTTCGCTCCTAGGTGAGCTGGACAATTGACGATACGCGTCGGATGGTCCTTGATCACTCATACTCTAAACTAACAGATAGTCAAATAACACATAACAATAATATACAATTATGCACGTATTTCCGTAATTTATTTTCTAACATATCATATTTTGGTGTCAGCAGAACACTTCTGTGGCTGAATTAGTGGCTTAGCTCTGATACCACCTTCTGTCGCATCCCCCGCCCCTTATCTGTCCCGGGAACGGGCGGACACGAACTCAGTATTGGTGGTATCGATGTTTATCAATTTGGCAGCGAAATTTACATCAGGACCGTAGTTAGGAAATATTTTATCAGAGTAAATACCACACTTTTAAAATATTAAACATATTGGGATAAAACCCAAGTTTCATTACAAACTGATTTATAGAGATAAACTCTATTTTATTTAATAAAACATCTTCTTTTATTTAGGTAACTTTTATAGCCACTTTATCCCAGCCTTCAGTGCTGTCCAGCTGGCTCTCACATTTTGTTACCTGAAACGCGTTTAAAAATATTTAGTCAGTGGGAAATACTGGTGAGTGAATCCCAGCTTAATCAAGAAGAGTTTTATCAATTAACACAGTATTGAGAGTGATTACAATGTTTATATCTACACAATTACTCATTCAGTACTTGCCACTCGACCGTATCTATGGCTATGGTCATATCACACATTGGCTAACCCGTTGTCCAATTGTGAAGGTTATCAAGTAATGTATACAAAACCCCATATTACCGGCAGTAATTGAAGAATTACAAAGACTCAATCACTGCTTAATCACATTGTAAAATATTTAAGGTTTTGTAAAACAGTTTACACAAAAAGAGGAATACTCACATTGCTGTCTTAGATTTCTTCTAAGGTTTCCTGGTGATTATCTATAATTTACACAATGCACACGTGTTAGTATAATAACCCATTATTTATATTAACGATACCCTCCCCAAGACGGCATTCCAACGACTACGTCGGGCAGAACCACGACAGCCGTTACGGAACCCTTGATCAATCGGGCAGCGTATCTAATACGTAACCGGGGTTATGATACTTATAACGGAGCAGAAATTCGTTATTTAGGGGGGTATTATGCCCGAAAATTATGCCTACTATATGTAATTTCGAGAGACAGAAAGAAATGTGAGCGACGGAAACTGAAGCTCGGGGCCCCTATTTATAGTTCTGATTTACAGGTCTCTCGCGGCCCGCAACATAGGGGAAGTAGGGTCTAGCTGATCCTGGTCATTACACTAGGCTTGACACGATTGTGCCACGTGTCGTCACCGGGTGCGGTCTGGTGGTTGTGCTGTCGCGCCCCGCGTAGACCTGGGAGTGGTCTTACGCGGCCCGCGAGCGACTCAAAAACTTTGTTTTTAATTAATTTTTAATAAAAATAGAGGTATTCAGGGCCCGTTTACGTATACGGGGTGTATTTTAGGACATATAGGGACATTTTAAAATATATTAGGGTGTTGAAAATTTTTTGGAGGGTTGTTATATCGAGGTGTGCGACTCATGGTTGTGTTCAGCCCAATGTCAACCCTTGGCCCAACCAGTGTGCGACGTGTTGAGGGTGTGCGATCTGGAAACTGTGCTACCCCCACCCCACTGTGCGACCGACCCCCATGATCACCTGATTAATTGTAATTATCCTTACTTTTAGGATCTAGCATAACTTTTGCACCTGTTTCATCATATTAACAATCATAACACTATCATCTATTGTCATAATCCTGATTATCCAATGACCATACACAACCAGATTTGTTAGTTTATCATCATATAAGTTCATCAAACAGAATTATCAAACTACATAGTGAACATGAATTAGCACAAGTCATCGAACCCTCATCATGCATGTCCTAGTTCCTTCGATTTAGTATCGTAACACAACCAACTTTATGTAAATCAGAGAAACATCGAAACCTTTTCAACAATCAATGCTGCTTATACGCTCGTAGCTACCCCATAAACACAACATTAGAGCATGTTTTCTAGCAAAACCCTATATCAACAATAGATCTTAAACATCACACATTAATCATCAAACAAAGTGAACAGTGGTGAGATACTAACCGAAAGATGAGATGATTACGGAAGTGCTTGGAACAAGAAAGGCTTCGAGAGAAAGGAAGGGGTTGCCGTCGATCAAGAGGGAGGAACTTTAGGGTTTGATAGTTTGTATCTTGTAAAATTATGAGAGACACACAGACCAAATCGTATATGTGTGTATGCGCCCCACTTCATGACCCGAGCATGGCATGGGCTTCAAAGGAATTGGGCCGAAGGCAATTAAGTAAGAGTAGAGGGAAGAGTGTTTGGCCCGTGAACGAAGTGTGTGACCCGAGTGTGGTGTGCGGCCCAATATTGTAAAGCATGAACGTGTTATGTCTAAACATTAAACAACTCCTAAGTTTTCATTTATCAACCAAACATAAACAATACTTTAATCATTCATATATCGTACACATGTTATAATGT
>JARYGA010002072.1:0-23199 GCA_030545235.1 Helianthus tuberosus
TTTTACTCATAAAAAAAATGTTATATATTGTTTAACAAAAATAAAGACCAAATATTTATAATGATGCGAGATAAATGTTAAGTACCTGGACGAAGAATTACAACTCAGCCCAACAATCTTTAAGATAAATAGTAAGTACAATTAAGACCTTTAAGATAAAAAAGAACTCTTAACTTTGATTTATATATAAAGTAAAAACAAACTTTACTTAAAGTTTAGCCCGTTCATATTTTTTTAACTCAATACGAAAATATGTATAAATATTTTTGACAATAAACTTGGTAGGGGCAGGGGAATTTTAGGCAAAATAATTGGCGGAGGCAAACCTATATAATTTTAAAATTTTCGGACGAAAAAACGAAAATATTACACTTCTAACCGAAACATTCTGGGGGGCTTTTCGGACGAAAAAACGAAAATATTACACTTCTAACCGAAACATTCTGGGGGGCGGGTGCACCCCCCGGTCCCTTAAATGCTACGCCACTGCGCGTCGTGCGAAGGTCTTTTACAAATCTCGTCGACGAGACATAAAACTGGGTTTTCTCGTTTTTCATGCTGGTTTTCGTCGTACGTGTTCGAGGTTATGATTATGAATTGTTATGGGGTCTTTTTTGAGAGTTGTTATACCTTATTTCCGGGTCGATGTTTGAATAAGTTGGTCGTGCATGGAGCACACATTTTCACTAAGTTAAGCGTATTACGTTGACGATGATATGAAACAGAGCCGGCCCCAAAGGCTCATGACTCTAGGCAAAGGCCTAGGGCCTCCAAAATCAAGGGCCTCGGAATTTATATTTTGTTTCATATACTATATTAGTTTTGGCTTGCATAAACAAAAGGTAAGGCCCAAATATTAACAACTCTATTTGTAAAAAAAGGGAAACCTTTCTTGCGGCCTCCAACCCTCAACACGCGCACGTGTATCCCAAAATTGGGATCGGATGATTACCCTGATATATATTGCGGCGTTTGTTGAGTTATCGATGTGAAATATGATTGCCCTCAACACGTATTTAATGTTTGCAAATGTAGGGTGAGTTTGTATGGCTTGTTTCTATTTTTTGTTGGGTGAATTTGGCTGTTCTATTGCCTCACTAGAGACAGCGATGTGTACAGATGGTTGTTAGAAATGAATAAAAAGTCTTTTGTTGTTAAAAAAAACTAATCATTGCTTCGATGTCTCAACTATCTATCTCAATTGCAGATTCGCAAGTCTCAATATAGTAACGGCTATTATTTTGCAACATCTACTCATCTTGTGTTGTGTATATATATTGATGATTGCTTAGCCCTAGTAGATAACTCAGTTTTGCGATTTTAATCTTTAATGTTTGTGATTTTGATTTGCTATCGAAACTTCTTTATTTTGATTTGCTATTGAAACTATTATTTTGTGTTGACGTATTGTATATATATATATATATTTGGATTAGCTATTAAAATTAAAACTATTATTTTGCAACATCTACTAATTTTCATTTTCATTTGAAACTTCTTAGTTTATAATTTTTCGGGTCTCAAAATTTATATTTTTTGTTGTTTGCATACCTTTTTTGAAAAGAAAAATTATACAAATTTAAAGGGCCCCACTTTGTGTTTCGCTTAGGGTCTCCAAAAACATTGGAACGGCTCTGATATGAAATATCAATTTTAGTAAAAGTTGATATTATTGGGCCGTTATATATCTACCACTTTATTCTAATGGTTATTTTAGACAATGATAAACAAACGCTAAACAAGTTGTAAATCCACACTAATGATTAAGTACTAACGCAACTTAAACTGATTTTTTGTTAATTTTCCCTGTATGCATGATTTAATTCATTATCTTGTCCAAAGGGAAGATTACTGATATTTCATGAAAGTATTTTATATAAGGGAAATTGGTTTTTAATAAACCAACCTTTGCCAAATTGGTAATTAATAATCCCACCTACAGACTTGGTGTCTAATAATCCTACGTTTCATTATGTTGGTACTCAATAGACCTCCGTTAGTTTTTTTTAACTCAAGTTAGTTTTTAAGTTTTATTTATTACACTAACAGTCCCTGTAGTTATAATTTACTAGTTTTAAGTTTTATTTATTACACAAACAGTCCCTGTAGTTATAAAAAAATTCAAAAAAATTCAAAAAAATTCAAAAAAATTCTAAAAAAATCAAAAAAATTCTAAAAAAATCAAAATAATTCGAAAAAATTCTAAAAAAATCAAAAAAATTCAAAAAAACTCTAAAAATCATACCACCACCACCACCACCGCACCGCCACCGCCACCACCACCACCACCACCACCACCGCACCACCGCACCACCACCACCACCACCGCCACCGCCACCGCCACCACCACCACCACCGCACCGCCACCACCACCGCACCGCCACCACCGCCACCACCACCGCCACCACCACCGCCACCGCACCACCACCACCACCACCACCACCGCCACCGCACCACCGCCACCGCCCCACCACCACCACCGCCACCGCACCACCACCACCACCACCACCGCCACCACCACCACCGCCACCACCACCACCACCACCGCACCGCCACCACCACCACCACCACCGCCACCACCACCACCACCACAGCACCGCCACCACCACCACCACCGTTTTCGAAACGGTCCGGTGGTGGTGGTGGCGGCGGTGCTGTGGTGGTGGTGGTGGTGGTGGCGGCGGTGCGGTGGTGGTGGTGGCGGTGCTGTGGTGTTGGTGGTGGTGGCGGTGCGGTGGTGGTGGTGGTGGTACGCGTCGAAACGGTACGCGTCGAAACGGTCCGGGTCTAAACGGTACGCGTCGAAAACGGTCCGGGTCTAAACGGTACGCGTTCTAAACGGTCCGGGTCGAAACGGTCCGGGTCTAAACGGTACGGGTCGAAAACGGTCCGGGTCGAAAACGGTCCGGGTCTAAACGGTCCGGGTCGAAACGGTACGGGTCGAAACGGTCCGGGTCGAAACGGTCCGGGTCGAAACGGTATGATTTTTAGAGTTTTTTTGATTTTTTTGAATTTTTATGATTTTTTTTGAATTTTTTAGAATTTTTTTGATTTTTTTAGAATTTTTTTGAATTTTTTTTATTTTTTTAGAATTTTTTAGAATTTTTTTGATTTTTTTTTGAATTTTTTTGATTTTTTTTTTATTTTTATGAATTTTTTTATAACTACAGGGACTGTTTGTGTAATAAATAAAACTTAAAACTAGTAAATTATAACTACAGGGACTGTTTGTGTAATAAATAAAACTTAAAAACTAACTTGAGTTAAAAAAAACTAACGAAGGTCTATTGAGTACCAACATAATGAAACGTATGATTATTAGACACCAAGTCTGTAGGTGGGATTATTAATTACCAATTTGGCAAAGGTTGGTTTATTAAAAACCAATTTCCCTTTATATAATAGTTCCAGACTTTAATGATAAAGTGGCATGTTTCACGAAAATAAACATTTGTTATTTAGGTTAGGGCAGTCCCATAGATTGACCACTCTAGGCTAAACAACATTTCACCATTATTCTTTGATAGATGGTCGTTGGTATCAATAGGACTTTGAGCTATACTCATGTCCCCCTGATAAAATTCTCAACGATTTTATCCACATAATGAGTTTGAATTAACATACGTACAATTTGGGTTTGTTGATCTTTATACCAAGTATCACATCCGCTAAACCCATATCTTTTATGTTGAACTTCGCATTTAACATATCTTTAGTAGATTTTACTAATGATAAGCATGTCATTTACATAGAGCCATACGTAGCATAACCTCAAAATGTGTCTTTCACATTGACACACTTGTCTCATTTCTTTATTTTGAATCCAATATCAAGCATAACATGATCAAACTTTCCGTTTCATTGTTTTGGAGCTTGATTAAAGCCATACAATGACTTAACGAGTTTACATACTTTGCCCTCTTTACTAGGGGCGGAGAAACTCTCGGGTTCCCCCTATAAATCGCTTCCTCTAGTTAATCTCGGTTTAGAGGATTAAAACGCTTTTATCATCCATTTGGTAAGCATCCAAATTTCTTAAAGCCACAATAAAAATCACAATCATTTCGGAAGTTATTCGTGTCATTGAAGAGTATGTACTAAAATAGTCTAGACCCTCTTTATTGTCTAAATTCTTTGATCATTAACCTTGCCTTGTATATTCATCTTCTATTTAATATCCACCGATATCCAAATTGTTAAATTAAAACCTGTAGCTCCGAAGTATGATTTTGAAAAATAGAATCAGTCATTAAGAATGTGTTCCATTGAGGTCCTTTAGATGTACACCACTAGTAAAAAAAAATACTCCTAAAAAGGTGGTAATTAAAATATCATGTATATACACACCAAAATTCTAATAAAAAAAAACCTAAATCATCAAAAAAAAAAATTGAAAAGGTTAATAATCTTAAGGCATTAAGCATTTAAGCCACTAGCTGACATGAGTTAAGTATGAGCTAACTACAAGCTACTAAGCTTTGAACTTAGACTAGATATGGTTTTCGAGTGAACTCAAACTTTCTCATAACATTACTTGTTAAGTACTAAACTTAATTCTAATTATTATTATTATAAATAATTTATTATCATCCTAAACAAATATATATATTTATATATATATATAGAGAGAGAGAGAGAGAAAGTGTACTGTACAAATACCCTTATCGTACAATACGTACGCGTCAATCTCAGCCGTCATATCTTTTCATCCTGCATTGAAATCGCATGTTATTTTTTTGTAACAATTTCGCATGTGATAATTTTTTATGAAATCGCATGTTGGTTTTTTGTAACAATTTCGCATGTGATAATTTTGATGAAATAGCATGTTTTTTTTAACAATTTCCCATGTGATAATTTTGATGAAATAGCATGTTTTTTTGTAACAATTTCGCATGTGTTAATTTTGATGAAATCACATGTTAAAAAAACATGCGAAATTGTTACAAAAAACCAACATGCGATTTCAATGCCGGAAGATGATCTGACGGCTGAGATGGTAGCGTACGTAATGTATGATAAGGGCATTTGTACGTTAACCTAACCCTATATATATATATATATATATATATTACCTATACATTAATTTTACAACTTAATGAACAGTAACTTCATTGGGATGAACAAATAGTATTGGGTGCCGGTACCCGCTTTTATCAAATCGGGTGTATTTTCGGTACCGGTTCGGCACCGGTATTCACCGATTTTTACCCTCAAATACCGGTGCCGTACCAGTACCGACCGGTACCGAGTTGTACCGTACCGTACCGGGTATATTCGGTACCGGTAGACACTTTTTGAGATTTCGGTAACGGTATTTTCGGTACCGGTTCGTACCGTGCTCATCAAATCCTGTAGCAACGTAGCAATGCAAGTAATTGCACCGTTTAGATTACTTTTCATACACACAGTAAGTAAACTGTATTTCGTTTTAATGAGGTTTAATATACACAACTTATTTTGCTTTCTTTTTTGTCTTTTTTCTGTAATTAATGAATTGTAGCATGTAAAATTAACTTGGATATTTAGATTATTGATGAGCAAATCGTATCTCTGTAATCAAACCGGTACCAAATTTACTATTACCAAATCATTTTCGTTACCAATTTGGTACCCACCTTTTGGCGTTATCAGAATCGTTACTTTCGGTTCGACACCGGTCTAGCACCATACTTGTATTTATTGATTTTTACCTTCAAATACCATACCGTATTGTACCGAGCATTTTCGGTGCCGGTACCTAATTTCGATGATTTTCCGGATCGGTACTTTCGGTGCCGTTACCGGTACCAAGCTCATCCATATTTTAACGTGTTAGCACCGTAATAACTAAATTGAAAACAACCGAATTTTCAACGTGTAGGACGTGTGAGTCCTATTATTATATATTAGGTTATTTAAAATCGTTTTTTAGGACGGAGTGACCATCCTTACCACGTCATTTTTATTTATGTTTTGATATTCGGTATCTTCTGCTGACACGCGTTTTGCAGACATTGGGTACCCGCCCGCAACGCGCGGGCGGAATATCAACTAGTTATTATAAAATTTTG
Organism: Helianthus tuberosus; assembly: GCA_030545235.1. Lineage (NCBI taxonomy): Eukaryota > Viridiplantae > Streptophyta > Magnoliopsida > Asterales > Asteraceae > Helianthus > Helianthus tuberosus. Next base: position 6,054 of record JARYGA010002072.1, read on the forward strand.
ATTTGAATATTTAAATGGTGACTCCTATTTAAAGAGGTTGTCTTGAAACACAAATTTATATTTTTAAAAACTATAGTCCTTTTTTAAGCGCATATTTTATTTATAATATGATTTTTTTAATACGTAATAATTTTCTATACCATAATAGAATTTGTATCATATCTCATTATCCCTATTTTGTAAAATACTATACATGTCGAAGTATTTATTATATCATTAATATACAGACTAGAATTTAATTACAATTAATTTATCGTAACTTTATAACTTACAATTTATTTTTAAAAACACTTACAGTCTAACCATCATTGTTTTTATTTTTTTAGTGTTGGTGTTTTACAACCGTACATAATAAGATAGATTAGAATGATTTAAAAGAAATGAAAACTTAAGAAAATATATTTAAATAGCTAAAAATATAGTTTTTTTTTTTTCTTTTTGCTTCACATTTTATGTCATCAGTCATTTCAATAATTATGTACAAATCTATGATTTGCATTTTTTTTTATTCAACCCGTGTAATACATGGGTTTGTACCTAACGAATGGAAAGGATCAAGGGATGACGACGTTTGTAAAAGTTGATCATATGTTGATCACTGTATATGCCTTTCTCTGGGAGTTTGAATAAGTTGGTTGTCTATGGATCATTCATTTTCACTAAGTTAAACGTATTAAATTGATCAAGTATGAAATATCAATTTTAGTAATAACTAGGTTTTTTGGCGTCGCGCGTTGTTGCGAAACCAAGCAAATGATAATGTAAAACAAACGTGATTTAAAAATAAAGTATGTTGTTTAGAAAGCCAAACTATTAGAACGGTTTAGTTTATCATCGTACCGTTTTATGATAACAAATAAATACTTTATTTTGAGTATAACTTTGTTTTTAACAAAACTTAGGGGAAAAAAACAAACACAACTACGTACTTAAGTTTTTAGAAAAAAAATTATAAATGTAAACTATTAAAGAAATATCAATTAATTGATAAATTGATATATGTTTTAAAAATGAAAAAAGAATTATCAATAAAAATGGTAAAGGAGATATATATGATTTTAAAAAAAGAAAAAATTAAAAAGCTGTTATTAAAAGTAAATATAATAATAAACTATTATAATATATTAAATAAAAATTATATATTATTATAAAAATAAAGTTACTATTCATGGTCAAAAAAGAAAAAAAGAATTATTAATAAAATAGAAAAGGAAATATATGATTTTAGAAAAAGGAAAAAATTAAAAATATCTTATTAAAAATAAATATAATAATAAACTATTATAATATATTAAATAAAAAACTATATATTATTATAAAAATAAAGTTAGTATTCATGGTCCTTTACTAACAATATATATAATTGACGGTCAAGTTATTCTACAAAGCCTTCTAATTGTAAGGAGTGTAAGAAAGATTTATAGAGTGATAATTGTCCAATAACCTAAAATTAAACCCACTACATCACCACCCAAAACCTAAACACCTACCCCCACCCCACCACCACCCAAAAACCTAAACCCCCCCAACCCCCCGGCAAAAAAAAAAAAAAAAAAAAACCCTCAAAAACCTAACCCCCCACCCTCAAAAACCTAAAAAAAAACCTAACCCCCCCCCCCACCCCCGGCAATAAAAAAAAACTATACCTCACAAAAAAAACCCCCAAAAAACCTACCCCCCCCCCCCCAAAAAAAAAAAAAAAAAAAAACCTAAACACCCACCACCCAAAAACCTAAAAAACCTAACCCCCACCCCCCAAAAACCTAAAAAACCTAACCCACCCCCCCCCCCCCCAAAAAAAAAAAAAAAAACCTAAACACCCACCACCCAAAAACCTAAACCTCCACCCCCTCGGCAAATTTTTTTTTTTTTTTTTGTGGGTGATTGGGGGGGTTTAAGTTTTTTGGTGGTGGTGGATGTTTAAGGTTTTTTTTTTTTTTTTTTTTTGTAGTGGAGTTTTTTTGTGTTGTGGGTTTTTTTAGGTTATTGGACACTTGTTACTCTATAAATCCTTCTTACAATTAGGATACTTTGTATTTGATCCTAATCCATATAATTGATAGACATTATTCGCTAAGACAGCTTGGAAATTGATCAACATGTTAAAAACAAAAACAAAGCATCTAAAGCTAACCATCCAACCCTCTCGAACATAAGTTGTGAATCCACACTAATGATTAAATACTTATTTTAATTTACACGTTATGCATGTACCACTTTTCATGATTTAATTCAATTTTTTCGTCAAAAACAGAAGGTTCCCAATATTATATCACTTTTAATGATTTAATTCAATTATCCTGTCAAAAACGAAAGGTTCCAATATTTTATGAAAGAAATGAATATAACAATAACTGACTTTAATGAAAAAGTGACGTGTTTCATGAAAATTCACATTTTTATTACATATACACACTCTTCGTCTCGTACATCGAATCATCGAAACAGGAATCCACATACATCATCATCATCATACTCAGTATATCCCACCAATAGCAAAGCTAAGGTAGGGTCTGAGGAGGGTGAGATGTAGACAGCCTTACCTCTACCCCCATAGGAATAGAGAAGCTGCTTCCAATGAGACCCCCGGCTCGATTGTAGTTTTGCATCAAGCCTTGGACATAAGGCACATAACATTCGGCAATTGAGACAAACACCGATTAGTGCATGTACCCCCTTGTCTTTTGGTTATCAACGTCACCACATGATGCATGATTAACCATCCCCCTCTTTTAACGTTATTTTCACGAAATTAGTAAAATAACGTTAAAATTAGTGCCCTTTCACTTTTGCCCCCGAGCGCCCACACATATATACATTATATGAGCATACCACAAGCGGGGCGTCTAAATTCACGTCCTTTGCATGAAGCTTGCTTATAACAAGAGTGTTTGGATTATACTAAATTTGATTTTGTGCAACTTTTCAAAACGTAAGAAAACTAGTAAAATTATCAGCGCGTTGCAGCATGAATTCGGTTGACGTCGATCTTAAAAAGAAAAGGTAAAAATTAATCAAATTTACTAGTCGGATAGAAAAAAAAAAGGTCAAATATTTTTAAAAAGGGGAAAGTCAAAGATAAAAAAAAGATCAAAAAAGAAAGTCAAAGGTGATCAAAGTTGATAGGAAAAGAGGGTCAAAGATGGTAAAAATTACTATTCACAAACTTAGTGGTCGGATAGAAAAAAAGGAAGGTAAAAAAAGGTCAAAGATTTGAAAAAACGGGAAAGTCAAAAATAAAAAAAAAACAGGTCCAGAAAAGAAAGTCAAAGATGATAAAAGTTGATACGAAAAAAAGGTCAAAGATGGTCAAAATTACTATTCACAAAACTTAGTAAATGTATACATAACTAATAATGTAAACATAACTAATAATAATAATGAACCCAAGTTATGTAATCATCAAGGAACCCAAAACCTATTATTTCAACACTTCTCGTGAATACATATCTGGGTGAATTTAAACTTGTAATTTGTGGTTTAGTGTAAGCAACTTAGAGTAAAGTTGCTTCTTAATTCATGCATTTAACAACGAATACATATGATTTGGTGTAAGACTAATTGTCACCTAAATCTGAACGGAAAAAAAAAACGCGAAAGTTTTCTTAAACCCAAAAAGATTTATTTCTATTTCTAATTAGAGCTGAGCGGTTTACGGTTTCGAACCGCCAGAACCGAGGAATCGAACCGAACCGGAACCGCTAGATCCGAACCGTATTTTTGTATATTGGGTCCGGTTCCGGTTCTTAAATTTAAGTGAAAATGGTTCCCGATTCGGTTCCGGTTAAAACCGACACTTCCGGTTAAAGAACCGCTAGAAGTGGTTGTGATTATAAAATATTTAAAACCCTATTTAATTAATGGAATATTTTTGTAAAAATATTGTACTATCATTATCAAGATATATTTTACTATGTTGTGTAAAGAATGTTTTGATGGGAATGGGTGTTAAACTCGAAGAGCGATGGAGAATGTGAAGATAAATCGTAGCTCTCGTGTTTTAATTATTATTAAGACTAATTAAATATGAATCCTTTAATCAATTAATTGGAAGATGAATAAGAATAGTCATTTTCTAACCTTAATTCTACAGCTAACATGTATTCATGTATTTCTAACCTTAATTCTACAGCTAACATTTATAATTGATTGATTTTTTTTTTGTACTCATCATTTTTGTTTCATTATATTTATGTGTTGGGAAGATTTTTTTTCATATAAGTAGGTAGAGCTTTAAAATGGTTTGAATGATTTTAATTGAATTGTTAATTTTAGAATTTAATTGATAACCGGTTCCGCGATAACCGATTACACAAGAACGTTTAACCCGGTTCTGAACCGAATCAGAACCGTTAAAATACGGTTCGGTTCCGGTTCTTATATTTAGCATCGGTTCGGCTCTGAACCGTTGCACAGCCCTATTTTAAATGTCCATTATTGTAGTTTGCAAATAATGGTAACAAAACCCATTGCAAACCCCTTAATAATATTAACTTATTATTTTACATATAGAAAGTAGATGTTTTATCCCTATTCCCCTAATAACTTATTTCAGCCCAAAGTTAAGCACCCATGACTTCACATATCAGGGCTGCAAAGCCTTTATAAACTGAGGTGCACAAACCGATTTTTTTTGTTCGCCTAAATCGGTCCAGTTCCAGTTTGGGTCGAACTTGGTCAAAACCGCCTTTGGTTGGAACCAGTTTTTTTTTGTGAAAAAAGGTATCGGTTTGATTCGGGCTTGAAATCAGGTTTTAACCAGTTTCAAACTTGTTCCAAAGTATAGATTCCCAATCCAATTACAACCCTTCGATTCCAAACCAGTTTCAATAACTGTTTCGGGTCCAGTTCCCAAACCGGTTTTTTTGTGCACCTCTATAATCATAACTAGTTTCCGCCAGCCGAAACAAACAAACAAACCCAATAAAACCCCAAGATGTTCACCATGGGCTCGACCCATAAATATTAAAATAACCGGTCTTTAAAGCATCCAATGGGCTCTACCCATAAATATAATCACCAAATCTTTACATAACATACCATTATTACCCTCTCTTTACTGAAGTTCAAAAAAAAAAAAACAATAGAACTTTTAAACATAGAAACTGGCATATGGACCCCAAGATTTTTCAAGTAGAAAGGCCAGGCAGCTTGCAAATGGGGCATAAATTCTTCTGGGTGAGCCACTGCTTGATGCAACATGTGTGAAATTCATGTCCACAGTCCAATATCCCAACATCTTCTCCGTTATTATACTCTTCCTGCAGTACGACAAAAACAAGACGAATATCATCATCCACCTTCCAAATCCTTAAGCTTCTAAATGTTTTAAAAACCAGACCGGTCGTTAAACAGGTAGCTCTACCGGTCTACACGTCGGTATCAAAAACCAATAGCGTCTTGAACATAAAAAATATACAAGTATAGAAATTACCATGTAAAGATTGATCGTTCAAATATACATAGAAGATTTAAATAGCAATACAAAGTACAAGTTTTTTAACAAAATAAAATAATAAACTTAATTGTTTGAAAAAGTGTAAAGATGAATTGTTTTGAAGAAAGAAGATGATAAAACAAATTCAGCAAAAGGAACTCCAATTATCCGTCCACCCATAGCAACCGTGGTTTTTTTAATCCAACCATTCCTGGCTACCCGCTATGTGTGGGTCCCCATCCAACCGACTGATTCGACTATGAAAACACTGTTTTTTTTTACATTCTCTAAAAACTAGTATAATCAACAACAACAACCATACCCAGTAAAATCCCACCTATAGCAAAGCTAGTAAGCTACTGGTAGGGTCTGCTTCCGGTGATACCCTCAGCTCCAAACAACATATACGTATGCAAAATTTAATTGACAACATACATAGCTATAAAAAAAGGGTAAATTACTGTTTTGGCCCTTATGGTTTAGCCCGTTTAACCATTTCAGCCCAAAAAGGAATCTTTTGACATATCAGACCTCGAGGTTGCATTTTATAACGGTTTTGGCCCTTGACACTAACTTTGTTACTTTTTTGTAGTTAAATGTAAGGGTAATTAGGTCATTATATACCTTAGGGGCTGTTTTTGATAATTACAAAGTTCTTTTAATATTTAAGAGATTATTAATACAATTAATCAAGTTTTTTTTATTATTTCGTTATTTTCACAATTATTATTCAACAAAATGCGTTTTAAATATACAGATAAATATGTAATTTAATTATCCGTTTGTCTTTTATAAACAGCGTTTTTAAAATCATTGGTTGTTTGACCTTTTTTTAAACTGTCATCATTTTTAAAATTGTTCCTTACTAAACCGTTTGTTTATTAAAATCTTACTTTTTAAAGTCCTTTGTCTTTTAAAGTTTTTAAATAGTTAATTTTTAAAAAAAAAATTATAGTTTTTAAACAAATCGTTTTATTAAGTCGTGGATTTTTAAAAGCGTTTCTTTTTAAACGTTACTTTTAGACCCATTTTTTAAATCTTTCATTTTTAAAACTTTGTATTCAATTTACTTATAGCCGTTAAGGAAAAAGAACTTCAAAAAATGAACGATTTCGAAAATAGATAGAATTTAAAAACGATCGATTTTAAATGAATGAGTGGTTTAAAAAACGAAGATTTTAATTAAAAAAACGACGTTTATAAAAACACAAAACCTTAAAAATAAGCTAACAAGTGTAAAGTTCTAAAAAACGCACAAATTTAATAACGAAAGGTTAAAAAATAGCAAATTTTGAACAAACAAACGGCACAAAGAAATGGAAGATTTGAAAAAAAGATAAACCATCCTAAAAAAAGTTTGAAAAATGAACGATTTCCTTTGTTTTATTAGACATTTCATTTTGTAAAACTTAAAAACGAACGCCTTAAAAAAATGAATTGTTTAAAAATGTTTAAAAAACAAACGTTTTTAAAAAGAGTTGTGTAAAATGAAGTGTTTAAAAAACTTTAAAAGACAAACAACTTTAAAAAAACGATTTTAAAAACAAAGAGTTTAGAAAGGAACAATTTTAAAAATGATTGGTTTAAAATAAGGTCAAAAAATTATTTTTTAAAACAACTTTTATAAAAACAAACGGTCAGTGAAAATATATATTTATTTGTATAGTTAAAATGTATTTTGTTAAATAATAATTGTGAAAATAATGAAATAATAATAAAAAAATTGAGTAATTTCATTAATAGTCTCTTCAATATTAAAAGAACTTTATAATTATCAAAAACAACCCCTAAATTAAAAGAATTTTGTAATTATCAAAAACAGCCCCTAAGGCATATAATGACCTAATTGCCCATACACTTAACTGCAAAAGCGTAATAACGTTAGTGTCAGGGGTCAAAACCGTTATAAAATGCAACATCAAGGTCTGATATGTCAAAAGATTCCTTTTTGGGCTGAAAGGGTTAAATTGGCTAAACCACAGGGGCCAAAACAGCAATTTACTCTAAAAAAATGTATACATACGCAACACCAGAAAACATGGGAATGCTAAAATAATGCCTTAGTAAGCTACTACATTATAAACGTATACGAGAAACACATAACACATCCCATAGATACACAGTAGTGAAAGATGAACCTTACCTGGCAAATGCAGCATGGCTCAAAGTTTTGTGTGGTTATAGCCATGAACGAGAGGAGTTTTCTTTGTTTCATTGACTTCATTATGACATCCTCAGTCAACCCAGTTTTGACGTCCCCGATGCTTTCTCCCAGTGCTAACAGTTCCTGATTACGATGCATATTGCATAGTTTACAAATTACAAATAAAGCAAATAACCAAATGAAAAACTAACTGCTTTTTAACAAGTTAAGGGGTGAAGCTAACCTCATACGACATGTTATCAACATCTAGCCTCATGTCCCGGTGCCTATCATGCAGATCGGCAATCCCGTTTATAACCGGATCAACGAGCAAGTAATCCTGACGAGGTATTTCCATAAACTTGAGTTATTTAAGGCGAATTAATAAAATAGGTAACAATGCTATTTACTTGATCAAAATAGGTAACAATATATAAAACGGCAACCCTAGAAATAAAGATCGGAGGTAATTAAATGTTAGGTTCGATTCGATTATTGGGTTAAAGTTACATTAGGCACTTCTTTAATATACATATATACATATACTATTTACTTAATCAATAGAGATTGGAGGTAATCAAATATTATGTACTTCTTTAACACACACACACGCACGCAGAGCGCGCGCACATATGCGTATATACATATGTGTGTGCATGTTCTTTAGATCCAATCCCATATACTAATTTGACATAAATATTTCAAGAATTCAAATTTCTCCTTTGATTTCAAAAGCGAATAGCAAATAAAGTAAATATAACATGCAGTCGAAAAGGAAAACACCAGACCTCAGCATTAAAGTTTTGACCTCTTCTCAATACACTCAAAATCTGGCGCACCTGTAACAGAAGTCAATCGTTTAATGAATCGCATAAATACAACACAACGTAAAAACCTTAAAAACGTTACATAATTGCATGGTGGAAACACAAACCTCAGAAACCAGCCTATGTCTTCCCTCAAGGTCACCACCAAAAGCCTGCCATTCATCATCAAATACCTCCAACCTTAAATTAGGTTGACGATCGCGTGGCTGGTTCCGACTTCCAGACAAAAGCACGTTTTCATCAGAAGGGCCAGATGGGAAATTACGAAAATGTCCTCTATGACCTCCAGACTCGGTCTCTAGGTACGGAAACAGACTCCAAGGAGGTATATCATTTGATATTTGCTGATCATCCGTAGTGGCGTTAAGATTAGGTAGGATATTGCCGTCATTCATTATCGTCCTATATTGACCATTAACTCCGTTAATGTTTGACCTCCCAGTAACTAAGCTCGAGTTATCTTGATTAACTCCCGAACTTGATGAACTTCCGTTTCTTGAATTGCCGGTACCAATAAACGGAAAGGGGAGTAGGTTTCTTTGCAAGCCGGGAACAGGCATTGAAGGCGGTTGTTGAGTTGACCGTTGACTATAACTGTTTGGCTCTCGATTAATATACCTGACTGCGCTCTCACGAACAGTCGGTTCTCGAGAATTGACAATAGTAGAGGATTGACTCTGATTATTACCTAATGAAATGCCCCTGATAGGCCCACCATCATCCCTATATTCAAGGTTCAAATCTACATCCACAGGGATATCATCGGAACCAGTGTTCTGCAAATTCAATGAGCTACCGACTCTTGATAAATCAAACTGTCGTTCTCTAATTCTGGAATCATGAGAACCAAGTGAAGTGGACCGGTTGTTATTATTATTAGCTGCATGGTTTTGTGCATTCGGTCTAGAGCTTGATTCGCCTACGTCCCAGCTACTGTAACTTTTCTCGCCAGAAATCTCGTTACTTAATAAACGCCTTTCGTTAGGAGATATTCTGCTATTGCATTCATCGTCCAAACCGTTGTAACTGGGACCTTGATTAAGATCCATGTTCTCGGGGAAGATATCAAAGATATTCCTTTGTCGTTGCATAACGAACAATCAAGATTTAGCACAATGTTTCCAATAACTCACCGCCAAAACTCAGCGCCAATAGAAACGCGTTCCTAAAATGAAAACATTTTTATTAGGTATACAGATTATTATTAGGCATATAGATTATACAAGGAATAATATTAAAAGAAAAAAAAAGGACAGATCGACCACAAAGCAAAGTAACACAACACGAATATATATCATCAAAGAAACACTAAAGCACACATTCTTTTCATAATGAGTCACATAAGGGAAGTTAAATCAAAGGCTGAATTCAACATGAACAAAACATAAACATCTGTCGTTAGTTCAATAATCACAACACGAATAGATATCATCAAAGAAACGCTAAAGAAAACATTTTTCATAATGAATTACACAAAAGAAGTTAATCAAAGGCTGAATTCAACATGAACAAAACATAAAAATCTGTCGTTAGTTCAATAATCACAACACGAATAGATATCATCAAAGAAACACTAAAGAAAACATTTTTCATAATGAATTACACAAAAGAAGTTAATCAAAGGCTGAATTCTACATGAACAAAACATAAACATCTGTCTTTAGTTCAATAATCACAAAAGCTTAACAATTTATTAATTCCAATTAATTACAAAACATGAAGAAGAACTACAATAAAAAAAAATCACACAGGTCACAAATTGCCCAAAATTAAACTTTAACCAATCAACACACAAAACAATATAAACTACACTTCAATTCTGGTTATCAAACAAACCACTTCTAATCATCCAAAAGTTATACAATCATTAAAATTTTCATCAAAACAAACCTACACAAAATTTATAAAAATAAATCCATACAAAAAAATAATAATAAAAAATAAATAAATAAATTTATACTAAATTAACAATTAAATACTCTACGTTTGACTTCAAAACAATCAACGAAGCTCTGGTTTCATAACAAAAACAAAATTTCACAAAATTATAAAAAAAAAAAAAAAAAAAAAAACAAAGAACTTCGTGTAAATCAATAAGAAACAAAACAAACCCACATAGCAAAAAACTCAGATCCTCTCTAATAACTCAAACAATCAACACCCAAATAATAAAAAATAAAATTGAACATAAATCGGTACGAAATTCGAACAAAAACCTGCTAAAATCGCACAAAAGTTAAGCAGAAACTGTACCGATTGGTCGACAAGGTTACATCAGAGAATCGGAGGTTGCAGATGATTGGATTATGCTATCATCGAACGGTTTACTTTGGGTGTGGGTGAGAGAAACAGTACGGATGAAGAAGAAGATGAATAATGGATGAAAATTGAAAATATTGGAGAAATGAAGGGGTGTAGGGATTTTGTTTTAAAGTGATATTGAGATTTGTGTTTGAATGACCTATTTAAGTATTAACTCTCCTTCAAAACTTATTTATTTCAATTTATTATAACAATTTAATTAAATTAAATAAATTTGTTTCGTTTTAATACCTAGAGCATCTTCAGTATTGTCACGGGCCAAATATTTGAAGGTCGCAATGATGTGGGTTGTGTTTGAACGCTTGGGTTACTGGCTAGTCCTGGACTTTATCGGGGGACGGAGTCAGTGTCAATGAAGAGGTGTACGTGCCTAGTCGTGCAAACGACGAACGCACCACTGATCGAGAGCTGGCGCCGCTCTCCTGATGAGTCCAAGGCAGGACGAAACCAGTGACCCACACAAAGAAGCGGGATGGATTGGCTTATCCCCGGGGACTTGGGGACGCCACACGGGGCTCGAAAAGTAACCCCGTGACAATATGCTAACCCTACTCTATAATCATATAGTTTTATTTAAAAAAAATCTCCAATGCTTAGTTAGAGTGGTCGTCTGAATTTCCGAACACAACATGGCGATGGAGATGTTTGACTTTGGCTGGTCCGGTTTGTTCCAGCGGACCAGTCCAGTTTAAAATGGTGGGGACCACATACACAAATGCATTTCGTTTTTTGTTTGTTTTTTTTTTTGTGAAAAAGTGAGATGTGATGTGTAGGTTTTGGATGCTTTAGTGTTGGAGGAAAAAAGTGGGGTTTGAAATGATGTGACGGGTTTGAATTTTGAACTTTGATCAGCATTGTGGATGCTCTTAGCCTATGTGGTGCGGTTCACTAGTGTAGGATTATCATCATTCTCCACCTCAACACCACGTCCTATTTTTTTCCACGATCTATCCAAGGGTATGGTTCACTGTCCTATTTTTATTTTTTATCCAATGCACACGACTAGTTCCTCCTCTCTCCTTTGTGACCATCGTTAGAATTTCCATGGGCTTCACGACATTAGGGAGGGTAGCGAGAGCATCGTTTCGCAGTAAGTTTTACATCAATCGACTTGTATCATTGTTCTAATCAAAAGCTCTAAAACATCGATTTGCAATTCGAAAAAAACTTAACTTCGTTAAGTTATTTTTAAGGTGAACCATTATACAGACAAAATGAAAAAGTTGGGACCACTGTCGAAAATAAACTCAGTTGAGATTATTGTCGGCTAAAACAGCCAGTTCGGATTATTTAAATCCAGTTTGACTTAAAATTATATTTTTAACGACAAATTTGGATCACTGACGGACCACTTGAGTATCATCGTGCCACCAACGGAACCACCCGCTCATATCCATCTCCGCTAGGCAATAATGCCTATACACCAATTCAGGAGGAAACCCAATAAATCTCACCAACGGAACCACCTGATTATTTTCATCTCCATTAGACAATAATGCCTATACACCAATTCACTAGGAAACCCAATAAATCTGAGAAAACCTCATTTTAATAATCGAACCCAAAACCTCATAGTCTCTAAGCCTTATATCAACCACGTGATAATCGAACCCAGAACCTCATAGTCTTTACTCTCTAAGTCTTATATCAACCACAAGACGCTACTAGGCTACAACGACATGGACGCCTTAAAATTATAATTAGTAATAACTAGTATTAACCACCCCCCGCGTTGCGGCGGGGGCGTGCACTAATGCCACACTACTGTTAGCGACCACCGACGCTGAAGTTGCGGTGTTAATGCGAAGAAATTAAACCGAAACGTAAAACATAGAATAAAATAACTAAGTTGATCTAGGACTTGCGCGTTACGATGAACCCGCGTCAATTTTTTCTCGTTTGACAGTTTCATCGTAATCTATATATAATATATATCATTACCACTATACAAACCATAATGCATATATTACAACAACCATTGCATCAATATGTTGCAAATTATATGTATACAAGATTTTGGCTAAATTAATAAGATTATTATAAATAATAATAATTTACAAATAAAACAACACAACTTTGAATGGATCAAACCGATTGAATATGGTAACATAATGAAACCATTATTTGATTAGGGTACAACCATTTAAGCACAATTTACAACCATACATGCATACAAAACAGATTGAATTTGATAAGGTAATGAAACCATTATTATTTGATTAAGGTATAACCACTTAAACACAACTTATAACTTATATTTAATTAAGGTACAACTATTAAAGCACAACTTACAACCAAATATGCACACAATTGTTTCAAATTAATAGTATATAAATAATAATAATAATAATAATAATAATAATAATAATAATAATAATAATAATATAGATATTTGTTTTACATTTAAAATATAATATTTTTTGGGAATAGATTTTCACTTAAATTATATACTAGAAAACTCTGCTTTAATTATCATTTATTACTCTAAATACTTTTCTCCGGTACAAAGGTACTTTATGTAACTTTTTGCTTAATTTCTTCTTATTTTCTGGCGTATATTATTTCGTAATATGTATCAATATTTTTTATTAATGTATTACTTGGTGGTAACACGTTATTCATGCTCTTATAAAAGTAACTCCAATAAAGATGATTCTTAAGCCCTAAGATGTGCATTAATCATGATTATTGTTGGCTCTTTCTAAACTAAATTACTTATTAACTTGTTGATCTTATGAATGATTCATGTGAGAATGGTATGTATGTTGTACTCATGTGCCATACATATTAAGACACTACAAAATTAAGTGTAATATATGATTATTATATCTTTTCAACACTATGTGTAAATACTATATGGTTTTCATAGTTTCCTATTTAAAATTGATTATATGTTGAATGCGCTAAGCATAACCTTATTTTATACATAATTGATTAGAGTTTATACATAATTGATTAGTTTCAATGTATTCTTTTTAATAGGTTTAGGTTATTATTTATTGTTCCATATATAACTAACTATGTTACATCCATATTTTAAGAAGTTTAATCTATAAAGGCTTCAATCATGTCATGTATGTTTTTGACATTAGAAAATAGTGAAAATGTGGTTTTTTACCAACTTAGAGTAAATTACAAGTTTTGTCCTTTATGTTTGTCCCAAATTGCAGGCGCTGTCATTTGTCTTTAAAATTGATGAGTTTTGTCCTTAATGTTTGCAAATCTTGCACGTGATGTCCTTTATGCCAAACCCAGTTAGATTTTTTTTGTTAAAACTGGTCATCCAATGGTATTTTAGTCTTTTTACCCCATTTATTTAATGGTATTTAAAAAATAAAACAAAATAACTTAAAATATTATTATCCACCACTAATTCTCCTCTCTCTCTCTCTACAATTGCTTCTCTCTCGATCTCTACCACCATAAACCACACTATCCACCACTGCAACCACCATCCTCACCGGCCACCCCTACAACCACCATCCACCACCCCACTCTATCTCTCTCTATATCCAACCACCATCGGCGCCACCAGCCACCACCGCCCACCCCTACAACCACCATCCACCACCCCACTCTATCTCGCGACCTACACCAGCCGCCACAGACAACCAAATCCAAAAATCCCAACAAAAACAAACACATCCAGACGAACTAACTAACCTCAAATCGATTTATAAACCCCAGTGCTCAAATTGGTGTGAATCTGGTTGGGTGAATCAAACCATCACCACCATCTCCACCACCCTCCACCGTCACCGTCACCACCACCCTCTATCGCCACCGTCACAAAACCCCCTCCAATCCTCTGCCTTCTCTCTCCCTAAATTCCCACTCTCTCTCTTCTCTCCCCGTTCTCTGCAGACCCACCACCACCATCGATTAACCCACCGCCACCATCGATTCTTTGTCTCTTTCCTTCACCCACCTCCTCCATCAACACACCCCACCGGAACCCTAACCCCAACCCCAACCTGCAACAACCAAAATCATATGTGCGGTTTGACTCCAACCACCGGAACCCTAACCCCAACCCCAGCGCCACCACATTCTTCCCCTCTTTTGACTCCAACCACCGTTTACCATAGATGTGCGGACAGCGTCTGCGACGGAGCGGGCGGCTTTGATGTTGGCGGTTCGGATGTCGTCTTTGCGTTTATTGTCGACGTAGCTTTCGGTTTTGGAAGAGGGTAGTGGTTGTGCTGCTGCCATTGATGGTGCCATTGGAGGTTTGTGACTGAAACCCTAATTACAGTGGTTGAAATGGGGAGAGGTGGAAGAAAAAAACCCTAGTGGTGATGAAATTGTTGAAAATCGATCTGATGATGATATAGTTAGGGTTTGTTCTGGTGATGTTGTTAGAGAGAATGAGTGTGTTGCAGAGATCTGGTGATGATGATATAGTTAGTGTTTTATTATTTACCTAATGGTCCCTTAATATAAGTTGTTTTACAGGATAGTCCTTGGGAAGTTGAAATGACAATACTACCTTCATGTGCCCTGCACATGCCTTCATTTAACCAAAAAATCTAACTGGGTTTGCCCTAAAGGACATAACGTGCAAGATTTGCAAACATTAAGGACAAAACTCATCAATTTTAAAGACAAAGGACATCGCCTGCAATTTGGGACATGCATAAAGGACAAAACTTGTAATTTACTCACCAACTTAAGACACAAGTAGTTATATGTAATTATTATTAATATAATTGTTATTTAATGTGTACAATCTCTATGATGAGAACTTCGTAACGAAAAAGTGGTATATTTGAAACAAAAAAGCTTCTCGAAAATGAGTGAGAACTTGTCTCATATTAGAGGAATGTGGAAACTCAGAAAGGTATTGAAGGGGTAACAACTACAAGACAAAATGAGCCCCTAACTATAAAGACCCACTAAAGGTAAAACGTTATAACTCATCCCCGCACATAGGCAATTGCAGGAGGATAAGATATTGAAATCTGATGACTTGAAATACATTTAATGATCAACAAACCAAAGAATGGGAAATAACTATAACACAATCTAAGGATTGATGGATACAGGCTTTGACCAACAAGCCTCCGATAAAACCTTGAGTTGGAATTGACAACCAGATAGTTATGACGACCCTAAAAAGAGTAAAATGATGACTTGCATTTTATGGCTATAAGCCAAATCAAGTAAGGAGGGTATAAATACCTCTCATCTCTTTAGAGAATGGTCATTGAATTGATTCTCACCAACCTCACATTTACTCTTTCAAGTTGGGTAATCCCTGGATAGTTATACATCTAAGCCGAGTTTTACTCTCACATTTAAGAGTGGTGACAGAGGAAATTCCCATCTATTTAGCAAGCCTAGCGGGTATTTTATGTCTTAGCATGTCTTTTGGAAAGACGAGAGCCCTAACTATTACTCGAGACAGATAAAGAATAGACTAGCTGGGAGATCCATTGCAGTTTCAATGACATCATCAGTGGGACTCCATTTTCCATGAGGATATCTGTAACTCTAACATAATTATGACATACCAAAAAACCTTTATGTCATCTTTAGACCACAATAGCCAATTCTTAACATCTAAAATGATCATTGGAGTTTCAGGAGCTTGTATGTACACTCTGCAAGCATTATCACATATACCAATGACGTAGAGGTCATCAATACCATAAAGAAAGACCAAACAAGTATTTTATCGTTGGCAGTAACTCCTTCAACGGTAAAGACCACTCATACTAGAATCCCTACAAAAAGACTTAGTTGTAGCACCATTAAACCCATAAGAATTTGATATTTTATGATAAATAGTAATTATGAAAAAAAATGGGACTTGTTACTCTAGATTATGGTCACCATAAGAAGTCGAGTTTAGTTATAATTGTGTAATATATACCCAAATTTGACCTAATTAGGTAAATATGAGGGGTTTTGGTAAGACATACTTAAGTAAATTAAAGATGGAAGGAAAATGTTTAAACATCACAGTTATAATGTATGAATCAAACTATATAGCTTAAAGGATTAAATAATTAATTGTGGTGAAAATGTCTTAAAAGACATTTACATCACTCAAGGTGCAATCTTGTTTTAATTAACTTTGATGGATTTATCTTGATCTTTGATGGCAAAACTTACCTAAATAAGCATAACATGCTAAGGGTGTGTTTGGAGACATGTGAATATGAAGGTTAATAGGTTAAGCTTCGTTAGGGTAAATGGGTCAAGAATTTGTGATTTAGAACACAAATTAATGTTTAAGAGTTATATTGATAAAAAAACGAATCCTAACAATCTATAAAGGTGTATTTAGAATTGGTTGGGGGAAGTATTAGTTAAATTAATCAAGACGTTGTAATATAAGTGTTGATGTCCAAAACTTACATAATCGACATAAAGCATGCTAACTTTAGGAAGTCAACAAATTGAAAAACAAAA
>JARYGA010002073.1:0-57030 GCA_030545235.1 Helianthus tuberosus
AATCTGATATGCTGCAAACTGTTAACAGTTTGCAGCAGACTTGTATAAACACACAAACATAGTTAATACCCAATATGCAACATGCAACATGCATTGTTCATATAACATTACAAAACAATGAGACAAACTGTCGGACACAAGTAGGATAGGAGGATATCCGACTTGGTCGACGGACGGAAATACAAACTCGATAATATAAAAGACCGTAAATTACAACACTTAAAATGAACAAGTTACAGACACAAAATATGCATCAACAGGGAATGACTGCAATTCAATTGCTTGAGAATTCAAAAGTGGATCAGGTAACGTATTTCACATCAGTCTTTTTTTAAATTGTTATACAAGGTACATATTAGTAATGTCTAAATCTGATTATTATGTTCTTTTCAATAAATTTTAATTCACGTGTATTAGGCATCTTTGGAAGAGAAAACCATTCCCTATCAGTTTAAAGCTTTGAATGATAAAACGTATGCTTTTAAGATTCAAGTTGGTCAATTCAATATTGACAACCATATTGATGGTTATGCTGTTCATAAGTTGCTGAATGATCCAGCAATAATTGAATCCTTGTAGAGTCGAATTCCAGCTGAACAGGTTAAGTCATACAAACCTTTTAATTAAATATATGTTAGAAATTTATTATTTTTGTTGTGCCTAGCCTTATTATTTTATCAATTGCAGGGTGTGGACGAGGCGGCTATTGATGTTTCACTTAGTGATTTATCAACTCAAAACCCTTTTGCTCTAAAGGTATGAATTTTAACTTAATTTTACAAAATACCAAATGCTCTAAACATTTTATATGGTTTCTAATTTTGAATATATCATACAGGATGCTGTGGATTCTATTGGTGATAGCTTCACACCCGATTGCACATCTAAAGATTGTTCTAAGACTTCGTCTACTGAATTGAAGCGTAACCTTGCAGACGTGTATGAAGTTGGAGAAAGCACCTCTCTATCATCAACAAAGGTTAAAAAGGCTGGTGTCTCAAATGTGACAACAGTCAAAATTTCAGGTATCCGTACAACTATTAAACCATGATTAGTGCTTAATGACTGTGCTGAATTACAATTAATGATTTGAATTGCTTTTTGACTATTGCCATATACATACATGTGCATCAGATATTGCTTAATGTCATATCATTATTGCATGAGAACTTTGTTGACTCAAATGATGCACGAAACACAGTTAGCACAGTTATTAGACAAATCAGAAAAATGCTGACGGAGTTCAGTACATAGACAGATAATGTGTTGAGACACAAAATGGGAAAGAAACCAAGTATTACACTAGTATAGTGTGTAGGAAAGTAAGGATCATAAAACTGCCTTCCTAGTGATAGCTTAAGTGCCGGAAAGTGCCTAAAACTCACATACACTGCATAATTATGTAGAAAATCAGCAAATTCAGCATTTAAACACACTAATATCATGCAGAAATATGGTTAAATGGTCCTGAATGCTTTTCTAAGTGTCGGGAATCAAAACTGTCACAAAAGGGTACATAAAGCACACTAAACTGCATAGTTTAGCACCTTAACGAACCGGTAACTAACCGAACAACCGGACACTACCCGAAACACCAAATTTTCACTAGAAGCACTGTTTTAACATTACCAAGCTAGTATGTTCCCCGAACATCATAACACATCACATAACAACTAGTAATTAAATCCCTTACTAGAATACTTGATTTCTAACCATAATCTAACTTACTAGTTACAACCTATACATATACCCCAACCATGTGGCCCCACATTGGATTTTATTTTGATTAGATATTAGATCATGTTGTTCTTTTAAAGACATATTATACAATGGAAAATGTGTTGATGATGGATATAAGTGTAACCTACTAGAACCATAACTTTCATTGCACAACTTCACAACTTTGGAGCTATTCTCCTTCTTGTGTTCGGCCGAGAGCAACCACAAGCACCACCACCATCATCATCATTCATCTTCATCCAATTCTACATATACTCAAGGGTGTTAGAAGGTGTACAAGGAAGCTAGGAGCTTGTAGAAGTTGAAAGACCTTCTCCATTTGCTTTTATCCACTTCTTTTCTTCTCTTGATCATCCCTAGCCTTGAGCTAGTGGTAAGAACACTAATCTCTTTATTTTACATCTTATTTAAGTGGTTAAAAGATGATACATGATGTTAATCTTGAAGAGCACTAAGAATCAAGAGAATGAAACATGAACATAAGCTTAAAATCATAAGAAATCTTGATGTTTATGTGTTGTTATACTTGTTGATTGTTGTTTACTTATGTGAATGATGTAGATCATCATATTATCTTGCTAGATCATGATTAAAAACATAATCTAGCAAGATGAGATGATGAAAGTGTTGAAGATCCATAGATCAACCTCACATAAATCATGAACTTGAAAGAATACATTGTTTTCTTGTAAAATGATGATTAAAGTGAGTTGTAAGTCTTGTAAATCTAAGATTTCAAGAATGATTTTTTCAAGAAACCAAGTTAAAAATACAAAGTTTACTAAATCTTGGTTCTTAAAGAAATCAACCATGTTTTTAGAGGTTAAACAAGTGTAGAAACACATGTGTAACAAGAAAAATCCAAGAAGAAGAATTTTTAGAAAATGTGATTATAAGTTGTAAAGATCTAGATTATTCAAAAATGATGTTTTTAATGAATCAACCACACTTTAAAGGGTAACTAGGCTTACTAAACACACTAGTAAGTTACTACAATTTTTTGTAAATTTTCAAGTTCATGAATTGGTAGTTTATGCTTGATTTTGGCAAAATTGGTAAGTATAGATTGTTTATTGTTGATTGTGTTGATTTACAAAAGAAAATGATATGCCTTGAAGGCATGGAAACCTCCATTTTTAGGGGTAACTATGGCAAATTTTTTCTAAAAATTAAACACTTAGAAAAATATTTATAAACAAATATTTACAAGTATATTTCAAACCATGGATTTTCACATAAAGTTTGCCATAAATTTTGTTACAAAATTTATAAATATTGGAGGTTGGTTTTTATAATAAAAAGTGACTAAATATGTAGGAAAATATATATTTAGAAGTCACCATGTGCGTGATTATTGGTATATTATGTGTATTAGTTATATTATTTTAGGACTTGAAATAATATAACTCATCAAAATACCAAAATTACAATCCAAAAAATTACCAAAATCCCAAGTATATGAATATATGAATTATACCCACAATATTGGAGAAACCGAACTAAGGAATATAATTCACTAAATATTCCGGAAAATTTATTCGTAAGTATATTTTTGGTAAATAATATTTTGGACACCAAAAGAACAAAAATATGATTTTTACAAGTATTACAAACATATCATATTTTTGACCATGAGAAAATATATTATTTTTGACAAACAAAAAAATATGTATATATTTTCTTGGAGTTATTAAAGGATGTATTATTTTCGGAAGAAATATATATTTTCTCAAACAAACATGAAATATATTATTTTTGGATGAAAAATGAGTTCATATATATATTTTCTAAGTTAGACTTGAAAATATATTATTTTTGAGACTTGTATGAAATTTATAAATATTTTTGCTAAGGGAAAAATTATAAATAATTTTTCTAAGTAATATTTCTTAAAAAATATATTTTGGAAATATATATTAATGTATTTTTACTAGAGATATTATTCCGGAAAATTAAGTATAAGAATACTTAAAAATTACAAGAAAATACGTATTTTTGTACGTATAAATACACTCTGGGATACGACACCAATACATGCAAAAAATATACAAGTATAAGAATACAAATACAAATACACCCATCCTTGGGAAGGATTTACATGTATAAATACTTGAAAAGTATCAAGTTAAAATATTTATTATTTTAACAAATAAATTATATAACTTGAAATAATATTGAAGACACAAAAAACGTAACTCAAAGACACTAATTAATAATAAGTCAAGGCACGACCCGCTCGTCTAATAGACCTTAGTACGTTGTACGTAGTCGTGTACACCAGGGGAAGCTTTGAGTTACTGTGATTACGAAGAACGCAAGACTGTGAGTTCATGTCCCCTTTTCTTTTAACTGTTTTCAGTTTTATAACTTCGGGGGTGAAGTACATGTTACAAACTATTTACAAACGTTTATATGTGGTATGGTTAGCTAAGGAAAGGTACTGCTAGATCATGTGAGTGGTGGGTACAACGCTTAAGACCATTAGTCCTCCTTGTAGGACCGAGGGACATGAGTGATAGATCTATTTGGGTGTAGCGAGCCCCGCCCATGTGGACCAGGGTTTGGCCCATGAGGTGACTATGTCTTACAGCCGGAAGCCCGGTGCAAAATCTGCTAGGTTTGAGCCTTCCTGCATCACGTCACACATATTAATGGCCTTGCAAACCATTAATCGATCTGTTTTCCTTGTTTGCTCTCATACCAGGATTTACAAACATACATACTTTCCATGATTTCAAAGGTTTATTCGTGCACACTCACAAACACATGAACTCGCTCAACTTTTGTTGATGTTTTCAAACTACATGTATTACAGGGAATTAGTTGTTGATCTGGCGGGCGTTTGGAAGTTTCAAGTAATGTTGGAAATAAAAGATGTCATCCGGAGTCTAAAGGTTTGGATTGTGTGTCTTATCCTGGATAAGATATATAATTCAAAGCTTGGTTTTATTTAAAGTCTTTTATCGAGTCCTCATGGAACTCTAAACTATTTGCATGGTTTGTAATATAGATTCAAGGTCTGTGTTGGATTTCTAAGACAATGTTGTTTGTGATATTTTAAACTTATTTAATAGATGATTATCTTTAGTTTTATCATATGGTTGTTTGTTATGGTTGAATGCAATGATATTAAGCAAGTCACACATAATCACGCTTCCGCAAAAGTCAGGGTGTGACAGTTTGGTATCAGAGATTTGATGGTAGCGAACTAGGATTCTTTCTTGAGTCTAGACTACAATCATTAGGGCTCTCACGAAAAATGTTTTTACAACATGTTTTCATTGCATACACAAACGCCCAGATCCAACGAAACAAACATTTTCACAAACAGAAAGACAAGAAACACGATTGCAAGGTTTACTTTTGTGGTTTAGCCTGGGAGACTAGGTGGTTTAGTCTGGGAGACTAGGTGGTCTAGTCTAGGAGACTAGGTGGTTTAGTCTGGGAGACTAGGTGGTTTAGTCTGGGAGACTAGGAAGGATACATGATTTCGTGATACATTGTCTTTGATTGCATATTAAATGATAGTGAATAATATATGTGCAT
The DNA here is from genome assembly GCA_030545235.1 of Helianthus tuberosus. NCBI lineage: Eukaryota > Viridiplantae > Streptophyta > Magnoliopsida > Asterales > Asteraceae > Helianthus > Helianthus tuberosus. The sequence continues at coordinate 5,287 of JARYGA010002073.1, forward strand.
ATGTTATGATTGTTCTGTTACAGACAATATGTCTTCATCTGAGAGCAGATTGTCCGATACTGATGACCCTATGGCTATTGTGTCCTATGACGAGATCGCACCAGAGCCAAAGATATTTACCTCAGATACTGAGAGCGACCCATACATGCTATCAGACGACGATGACGACTTTCATCCGTTTGCATTGCCTGATTTTGGAGATGACTTACCGCTTGCTGATGGTATTCCAGAAGAGGATCCTTTTGTTGTTCCCATTCCAGTCCATGATCATCTTATCATCGGGCGTCCCGATGGTGAGCATATTGTGGCACCGATCCTCGCTCCTGTTCCTCTAGTTGTCATCCCTCCTGAGGATTGGCCTTTTGATGATCTGTTTGATGATGACATTGATCTATTTGTTGATGGTCCTCCTGATGATGCCCATGGTGATGGAGAGCGAGATGAGGACGTTGTTGCTATTCCGCTTCCTGAGATTCCTGTTATTGAGTTGTCCTTTAATACTAGTTTGCACTCTGTCTCAGATTCCTTTGAGTCTGTGACGTCTTCCGCCTTGCAGGCAGTTGGATTACAGCGCTATGCCATTGATTCTGATGATGATACAGCCATGTCAGCTGCACCATCTCCTCCATATGACCTCGAGCCTGGTCTTGAGCCAAATTTTGTTCCTATTGATCAGCCTGACGTTGCACATGCTGTCACAACCCCCGCCCCATATCTGTTCCAAGAACGGGCGGCCGCGAAACCAGTTTTGGTGGTATCGTTTGTTTATCAATTTGGCAGCGGAAAATTCATCAGGACCGTAGTTAGGAAATATTTTATCACAGTAAATACCACACTTTTATAATATTAAACATATTGGGATAAAACCCAAGTTTTTATTACAAACATTTTCATAGGAAAAATCCCTATTTTATTGAATAAAACATCTTCTTTTATTTAGGTAACTTTTATAGCCACTTTTTCCAAGCCTTCTGTGCTGTCCAGCTGGCTTTCACATTTTGTTACCTGAAACGCGTTTAAAAACATTTTGTCAGTGGAAAATACTGGGGAGTGAATCCCAGTTTAATCAAGAAGAGTTTTATTGATTAACACAGTATTGAGAGCGATTACAATGTTTATATCTACACAATTACTTATTTAGTACTTGCCACTCGGCCGTATCTGTGGCTATGGTCATATCACACATTGGCTAACCCGTTGTCCAATTGTGAATGTTATCAAGTAATGTATACAAAACCCCATAATACCGGCAGTAATTAAATAATTACAAAGACTCAATCACTGCTTAATCACATTGTAAAACATTTAAGGTTTTGTAAAAACAGTTTACAAAAAGGAGATTACTCACATTGCTGTCTTAGGTTTTCTGTAAGGGTTTCCTGGTGATTATCTATTAATTACACAAATGTACATATGTTAGTATAATAACCCAATATTTACATTAGCAATACCCTCCCCGAGACGGCATTCCAACGACTACGTCAGGCAGAACCTCGACAGCCGTTACGGAACCCTGGATCAATCGGGCAGCGTATCTAATACGTAACCGAGGTTATGATACTTACATCGGGGCATAACTTCGTTAATTAGGGGGGTATAATACCCGATAATTATGCCTACTATTCAGAATTTGAGAGAGAATCGAAGGAATTAAGCAACGAAAACTGAAGGCTGAGGACCTCTATATATGTGACCCTTCAACTTCCCTCGCGGCCCGCGTAAGATTAAGCTAAGGCTTACGCGGCCCGCGGCGTAGAGTAATAGGGCATAGGCTTGCTGATTCATCGAGTTTAGGGTTGACACGATGATGACACGTGGCACGCTAGGGTTTCGTCTGACTTTGGAGCTGTCGCGCCCCGCGTAAGATCCCTAAGGGGTCTACGCGGCCCGCAAGCGACACAAAAACTTTGTTTTTATTTTATTTTTATTGATATATCGTATTTTGGGCTCGGTTTTCACATACAGGGTGTATTTTAGGACATATAGGGATATTTTAATATATTTTAGGGTGTCAGAAAAATTTAGGAGGGTTGTTATATCCTCCCACCTTGTTTTGGAGCTCGTCCTCGAGATCTACTGGAATAAGTGTGGATATTTCCTTTGCATTTCTGATTCAAGCTCCCATGTGTATTCTGGTCCACTTTTGGAGTCCCAGTTCACTATGACTAGAACTAGTCTCTTATGCTTGAGGTTTTTAACCTTCCTGTCTTCAATTTGTAGAGGCCTTTCCACAAATTTTAACTGCTCATTTACCTCTATATCATTAAGAGGTACTACAAGTGATTCATCAGCTAGGCATTTCTTGAGATTAGATACATGAAATACATCATGTATTCCTGCCATTTCCTCTGGCAGTTGTAGCTGATAGGCTACAGGTCATATTCTTCTAATAATCTCAAAAGGTCTAACATACCCGGGGCTTAGCTTTCCCCTTTTGATGAATCTTACCACTCTTTTCCAAGGAGAGACTTTCAATAATACTTTATCTCCTATCTGAAATTCCAACGGCTTTCGTCTATTATCTGCATTACTCTTTTGTCGATCACGTGCCGCTTTCAGTCATTCCTTGACTTGAATGATCTTGTCTGTTGTTTCTTGTACTATCTCAGGTCCGGATAGTTGCTTTTCTCCAATTTCTGCCCAACAGACTGGTGTTTGGCACTTTCGTCCATAAAGTGCTTCGAAAGGTACAACATTGATACTTGTGTGATAACTATTATTATAAGAAAATTCCATCAAAGGTAAGTGATCATCCCAATTACCTCCGAAATCAATTACACAAGCTCTAAGCATGTCCTCCAGTGTTTGAATTGTCCTTTCACTTTGTCCGTTCGTTTGAGGATGATAGGCTGTGCTTAGATTTATCTTGGTTCCCATTGCTTTTTGGAAACTTATCCAAAAATGAGAGGTAAAGCTACTATCTCTATCAGAAACAATTGATAGAGGAATTCCATGTAATGAAACTATTTCATTTCCATATAATTTAGCTAACTGTTCCATACTGAAAGTTTCTTTCATTGGTAGGAAATGAGCTGACTTGGTTAACCTGTCTACAATCAACCAGATTATATCATTACCTTTTCTTGTTTTGGGTAATTTAGTAACAAAATCCATTGTTATCAATTCCCATTTCCAAACAGGCATTTATAACTGTTGCAGTAAACCTGAAGGTTTCTGGTGTTCAGCTTTGACTTGTGAACATGTTAAACACTTTGCAACATATGCTGCTATATCCTTTTTCATTCCTATCCACCAAAAATTATTTCTTAAGCCCTGATACATCTTATCACTTCCAGGATGCATCGTATACTTTGACTTATGGGCTTCTTCTAATATATATTGTGGCGTAGGTTTCCTAATTTAGGTATCCACATTCTTTTCTTATGGAATCTCCAAATTCCATCTGTTCCTTGTTCTAATTCCTTAATCATTCCTTTTAACTTCTCAGTATCATCCTTGATTACTGATTCTTGTGCTTTTCTAATCTGATGATTTAAATCTACTTGTAGATTTAACTTAAGAGAACGTACTCTTTTTGGCTTCTCATGATACTTTCGGCTTAAAACATCAGCTACTACGTTTGCCTTTCCTGCATGGTACTGGATATTACAATCATAATCACTAAGTATCTCCATCTAGCGTCTTTGTCTCATATTCAACTCCTTTTGCCCAAAAACATACCTTAAACTCTTATGGTCGGTGAAAATGGTAAACTTACTACCGTATAGGTAATGTGTCCAAATTTTGAGAGCAAAAATTATAGCTCCTAACTCTAGATCATGGGTTGAATAATTCTCTTCATGATTCTTAAGTTGTCTAGAGGCATAAGCTATAACCTTTTGACGTTGCATTAACACATATCCATAACCTAACTTAGAAGCGTCACAATAGATTACAAAATCTTCAGTTCCTTCTGGTAACACTAGTATGGGTGCATGGGTTAATCTTTGCTTAAGAATTCTAAAGGCTTCTTCTTGTTTTGGTTCCCATTCGAATTTAACGGATTTACAGGTTAGCTTAGTTAAGGGAATGGCTATTCTAGAAAAATCTCGAATAAATCTTCTATAATAACCGACCAATCCTAAGAAACTTCTAACCTCGGTTGGTGACTCAGGGGTTTTCCATTTGGTAATTGCCTCGATCTTGGTGGGATCTACATGAATTCCTTCATGATTAACTAGATGTCCAAGAAATTGTACCTGTTGTAACCAAAACTCACACTTCAAAAATTTAGCATAAAGCTTTTCTTTTCTTAATAAACTTAGAAGTGCGTGCAGATGCGCTGCATGTTCCTCTTTGCTTTTAGAATAAATAAGAATATCATCTATAAAGACAATTATGAATTTATCCAAATATGACTTACATATTCGGTTCATCATGTCCATAAATGCAGCTTGGCATTGGTTAAACCAAATGGCATGACAGTAAATTCATAATGGCTATACCTTGTTCTGAAAGCGGTCTTAGGAATGCCCTCTTCCTGTACCTTTAATTGATGATATCCTGACCTTAAATCGATTTTTGAGAAAAATCGTGCTCCTTGCAATTGATCAAACAGATCCTCAATTCTTGGAAATGGATACCGATTCTTAATCGTGACTTTATTCAATTCACGGTAGTCAATGCACATACGCATTGATCTGTCATTCTTTTTAACGAATAAAATCGGTGCTCCCCATGGTGATGAGCTTGGCTGAATGAGTCCTTTCTCAAACAATTCGTCTAACTGTTTCTTTAGTTCCTGCATTTCTGCGGGTACCAAACGGTAAGGTGCTTTGGCAATTGGTGCAGTTCCTGGTATCAAATGGATTCTGAATTCAACTTCTCTATCTGGAGGTTGCCCTGGTAGCTCTTCTGGAAATACATCTGAAAACTGGGATACTACTGGAATATCCTTTAATTCTTTTACTTTAGTGTTAGTGATTATAGAAATCAAATACACTAATGACCCTTTTCTTATATAACTTGCTATTTTCATCACATAGATGAACTTTGTGGATCTAGAGGTTTTATTTCCTTTAATTGTGATCTTTTCACCCCTTGGTGAATTTACTTGAATTGACTTTTAATTACACAAAATACTGGCTTTATTGGCTATTAACCAATCCATTCCTAACACAACATCAAATCCTGCCAGATTCATGGGGTAAAGGTTTGCAATAAATTTCTGATTTAGAATTTCTATTCTTGCTCCCTGCAAGATCTTAGAAATCTTAATGGTTTCCCCATTTGCTGTCTCTACTAGACATTCTTGTGGTAGTTTAGTTAATGTTTGATTGAGAAGTTTGCAAAATGAAGTATTAATAAAACTTTGGTTCGCACCAGAGTAAAATAATACTTTAGCAAAAACATCATTAACTAAACCCGTACCGGTGATCACATCCGGGATCATCTTTGCTTCTTCTGCGGTAAGAACAAATGCTCTAGCATTTTTAGTATTCTTGGTGTTCGTGGCTGGAGCTAACTTTGGACAGTTAGGCTTGATACGACCTTGTTCTCCGCAGTTGTAGCATATCCTGTTGTTTTTCTTCCTGCAGTCTTCTTCCTTGTGTCCCGACATTTTGTAGAAGTTACAGTATATGGAGCATTTTTCTGAATGCTTCCTTTTGCAATACTTACAGTAAGGTGCAGAGGTAGAACTTACATTTTTCCCACGGTTAGAATTTCCAGAATGGAATTCTTGGGTAAGCTTCTGGGTTAGGTTCCTCCTTTGATCCTCTTCTCGTGTACGAACTAATTCATATGTCAAGGTGTTTGCTAGTTCTACAGCTTCTTCTATGGTTTGGGGTCTAGCTGCCTTGACTACATCCCTTATCTCCCCAATTAATCCCCAGATGTAACGAAAGATTAATACTGGTTTAGGCGATGCAAGGGTTGGTACTATTCAGGCATATTCAAAGAATAATGTAGTATAACCCTTACTATCTACTCCAGTCATCCTAAGGTTTAGGAATTTGTTTTCTATCTGTTCTTTTTCATTAGGAGGGCAAAATTTCCTTTCTACCATGTTTTTAAACTCCTCTCATTCCATATTGTAAGTTCTATCACTTCCCCTAGACTGAAGGATAGTGTTCCACCATTCTAGTGCTGAATTCTTAAACAGATTGGAAGCAAACATTATCTTATCCTCTTCTGCACCTTTGCTTATTCTTAAGACTGCCTCAGTCTTTTCTATCCAGCGTAGAGATGCAACGGCCCCTTCATTGCCCGAGAATTCCATTGGTTTAAAAGACCATAATTCTTTATAAGAACAACCGTAAGACACGGTTCTTCTTGTTTTAGGAATGAACACTTGAAGTACGGGTCCATTGTTCACGCTGTTTTCAGTTTCAGAGGGTCGTTTGCTATCATGTTTACTTTTATTTTCTACTTCCCTAACCGTTTTGATATATGACATTGCATCTATTATCCCTTGTGCCACTATATGCTACATGGCACTGTTATCCACTTGGTTTCCATTATTGTTGTTGTTTGGATTTTCATTATCCGGGTTATTGTTACTCTAGTTATCATTATTCTGGTTTTCCTGGTTTACTTCGTCGGCCATCTGAATTTTAAACATTTGCCAATTATTAATATCACAAAATAATTAATAATTTAGGCAACAACCACACAACATAGATATTGATCAAAAGCGTCGAGCATTGCGACTTACTCTTTTCTATTATAGTATGCGTCAAATACACACTAAGACTGGAATTAAAATTACAATACTATTATGCATCACTAACCACAAAGTGGTCTATACTACAACATATATTATTATTATTATTATAACACACACACACACACATATATATATATAGGGGACCGCTAGAATGAGAATCACCTCCAGTTGTAAGAACCGCGAGAACCACTTTCTAGCCATTAGAACAAGTAGATGGATGGATGAGATTAAAAGTATTAAAAAATAATATTAAGTATTTTTTTGTCTTATTATGTCTTTTATATTTTAATCCAAAAGGGTATTTAAGTAAAATTACACTATTTTGTCCTTTTGCCTTTGTTGTTTTTTTATTAATTTTTGGTATTATTATATTAGATTTTTATTTTTTAAACTTAGTTTTTTAATAAACATTTTCAAATTCAGATTTATTTACAGATTTTTACGTTTAACGTTTTACGTTTTTACGCCCGACCTTTTCACGCCTCGTTTTTTGACGCGCCCTTTTTACGCCCGACTTTTTCACGCGTCGTTTTTTCAACGCGCCGTTTTTAGGTTTTACGCCCCGGTTTTTTACGTTAGCGTTTTTTTACGTTTTACGCGCTGGTCGTTTACGTTAACGTTATTTTACGTTTTACGCGTCGGTTTTTTACGTTTTACGCCCCGGTTTTTTACGTTTTACGCGTCGGTTTTTTACGTTTTACGCGCCATTTTTACGTTAACGTTATTTACGTTTTACGCTCCGGTTTTTATGTTTTACGCGCCGGTTTTTTACGTTAACGTTTTTTTACGTTTTACGAGCCAGTTTTTTTACGTTAACGTTTTTTACGTCTTTACGTTTTACGCGCCGGTTTTTTACGTTAACGTTTTTTAGGTTAACATTTTTAAATTCAGGTTTTTTTCGTTAACGTTTTTTACGTTTTGGTAAAAAAAATTTACGCTTTTACGTTTTACCTAAACTTTTTACGTTTTACGTTAAAAAGTTTACGGTTTACGTCAAAAAGTTTACGGTTTAATTTTTTTTACAACAAACTTTTTTACGCAAAAACGAACGCACCCAGAAATCGCAAACTCGGTGAAGCGTCTCAGATATATTGTTATCATCATCGACGCCTAAAATAAAAAATAAAAAAAAACCCAACAAACAAAAATCAAAAGAACGAGTGGATTCTAGAAAAAAAACGAAGTTTTGGCTCAGATTTTCCGATAATCAGAGGCTGCAAAGTGGGGTTGCAGGTTCAAAACCCTACCCTCCGCCATGCTTGCCGCGCCATCGTCAGTTTTTTTTGCATCATCACAGCCGATTTAAACCCAGATTCAACAAAATTAAAAACCTAGATTCAACATTCAAACCCAGATTCAAAACCCAGATTCAACATTCATAGCCGATTCAAAACCCAGATTCAACATTCACAGCCGATTTAAACCCAGATTCAAACCCACAAGGAACATGAACATCATTCAACCCACATATCAAACATTCAAAACCCATAGATCAAGAACACAGGCCAAAAGATTCAACCGATTCAAACATTCAAAACCCAGAAAAAGAAAGAACACATACCAAAAATTCAACAAATCAAGAACACAGGCCAAGATTCAACAGATCAAAACCCACAAATCAAAACATTCAAAACCCAGATTCAACAGATCAAAACCCACAAATCAAAACAGATCAAAACCCACAAACCACCACCGCCTTCCCCCTCTGCCGAACTCCCACCAAACCACCGCCCCACCACCGCCTTCCCCCTCTGTTTTGGGCCACCGGCATCCCGAGCCGCCACCACAGTTGGGGGTGGCCGGCGATAACTTTGGAATCGAGAAAGTGGGGGTGAAGAAACATCACTAAAAAATGACCCCCTGATTGAGCCAACATGACAAAAACGAGAAATGTGGGGTTGCTGGTGGTGGATCCTGACGGTGGTGGCTGGTGGGTTTTGTTAGAGAGAGAGAGAGATTTGAGGGTGAAGGATCTGTGGAGTTGTGCTTAAGTTAGAGAGAGAAAGAGATATGTGGGTTTTGTTAGATGAGAGAGGTTAGAGGAATAAAAAGCTAATTATAATAAATGTGACAGAGAGAGAGAGAGAGAGAATTGACATATAGAGTAAATGACCAAATTACCCCTTTTGTTGGCTAAATATGATTGGTGGAGAGTGGTTCTCATGGTTCTTACAACTGGGGGTGGTTCTCATTTTAGCGGCTCCCTATATATATATATATAGGGAGGGGCTCATGCGAGAACCACCCTTATTGTGAGAACCTTGAGAACCAATGTGAACACAACCTAAAATAGCTAAAAAAAACCTAACCCCCACCCCCTACCCCCAAAAAACCTAACCCCCCCCCCCCCCAAGCTAAATGCTAAAAAAAACCTAACCCCCCCCCCCCCCCAAAACCTAAACCCCCCTCCCCCACCCCCCAAAAACCTAACCCCCCCACCCCCCCTCCCCCAAGCTAAAATGCTAAAAACTAAACCCCAAAAAAACCTAAAAAAATCTAAAAAAAAATCTAAACAATTTTTTTTGAATTTTTTTAATATTTTTTATGTTAAAATCGCTACTTTTCGAAGCCAAAAAAAAATTTTTTTTTTTTGGCTTCGAAAAGTAGCGATTTTTTTTTAAATATTAAAAAATTGAAAAAAAAATTTTGTGTGATTTTTAGCTATTTTTAGCTATTTTTAGGCATTTTTGGTGTGTTCACATTGGTTCTCGCGGTTCTCACAATAAGAGGTGGTTCTCGCATGATCTTCTCCCTATATATATATATATATATATATATATATATATATATATATATATATATATATATTATTACCAATTCCACCATCACCTTCACTGATATGGATTCATCCAGTAATCCATATTGCGCTCGTCGTACTTCCAGACGAGTCGCTCTCCTACCTGCCTCATCCTCTCGTTATTCTCTAAAATCTCTTCTCTGAATGTTCTGAGCTCTTGCACATTTTCTGCATTCATTGGGGGTGCAGGTGCTGGTACTGGGTCTGGGTACTAGGGCATGGGCTCCTCCTGAGGGTACGGATTCTCTAAGATCTCCCTAATGTATTCACCGTTATCGTAGTAGGGATCTAGAGGGTCCAGACCTGGATAGGTTGCTAAGTTTGGCATGGGTTCGTCGTTTAGGTGATAGGGTGGCACATGATCCCTATGATCATCGAACCATGGATCATAATATGGGCCTAAGGGATTAGCCGATTAGGGGCTGGTATCCTAGGTATCTCCTCAGGGTTGAAATCATGCATTTGGACTTGGTTTTCGGGGTTGTTTTCTATCTCCATCAGCTGCGTGGGAAACAAAGGCAATGGTTGTGGGGCTACTAGTTGTTCCAGATTTGGGTCGGCAGCTGTGGTTGCCAGGATATGAAAATTGGCTAAGCTCCTATTAAGCATATCCTATGTATGGGCATCTAACTCTCGCTTAGCTACTGCTAAGACTCTCTGCTGTTGCAACTTTCGCATTCTTTTCCTACGCTTGTGTGCTCCCTTACTGAACCATCCTCTTTTTTTTATGAGGGAATGGCTCTTCAGACTGAGCCTTAAACACAAACATCCCTTCTTCATTATCAGCAGCATACCCAGAGAGGGCAGGCTGTGAAGAGGTACCTTCACTCCTAGGTGAATCGGAAAACTGACGATATGCGTCTGAGGGTCCTTGATCGCTCATACTGTAAACTAATAAATAGTCAAATAATACACAACAATAAAATACAAATATGCACGTATTTCCATAATTAATTTCCTAACAATTTGAATAGTAATTAGGTGTCAGCAGAACACTTTTGTGGCTGAATCAGTGGCTTAGCTCTGATACCACCTTATGTCACAACCCCCGCCCCCTATCTGTCCCGGGAACGGGCGGCCGCGAAACCAGTTTTGGTGGTATCGTTTGCTTATCAATTTGGCAGCGGAAGATTCATCAGGACCGTAGTTAGGAAATATTTTATCAGAGTAAATATCACACTTTTATAATATTAAACATATTGGGATAAAACCCAAGTTTTTATTACAAACATTTTCATAGGAAAAATCCCTATTTTTTTGAATAAAACATCTTCTTTTATTTAGGTAACTTTTATAGCCACTTTTTCCAAGCCTTCAGTGCTGTCCTGCTGGCTTCTAGTTGGCTTTCACATTTGTTACCTGAAACGCGTTTAAAAATATTTTGTCAGTGGGAAATACTGGTGAGTGAATCCCAGTTTAATCAAGAAGAGTTTTATTGATTAACACAGTATTGAGAGCGACTACAATGTTTATATCTACACAATTACTCATTCAGTACTTGCCACTCGACCGTATCTATGGCTATGGTCATATCACACATTGGCTAACCCGTTGTCCAATTGTGAAGGTTATCAAGTAATGTATACAAAACCCCATAATACTGGCAGTAATTGAAGAATTACAAAGACTCAATCACTGCTTAATCACATTGTAAAACATTTAAGGTTTTGTAAAAACAGTTTACAAAAAGGAGATTACTCACATTGCTGTCTCAGGTTTTCTGTAAGGGTTTCCTGGTGATTATCTATTAATTACACAAATGTACATATGTTAGTATAATAACCCAATATTTACATTAGCAATACCCTCCCCGAGACGGCATTCCAACGACTACGTCGGGCAGAACCTCGACAGCCGTTACGGAACCCTGGATCAATCGGGCAGCGTATCTAATACGTAACTGGGGTTATGATACTTACATCGGGGCAGAACTTCTTTAATTAGGGGGGTATAATACCCGATACTTATGCCTGCTATTCAGAATTTGAGAGAGAATCGAAGGAATTGAGCAACGGAAACTGAAGGCTGAGGACCTCTATATATATGCGACCCTTCAACTTCCCTCGCGGCCCGCGTAAGATTAAGCTAAGGCTTACGCGGCCCGCGACATAGAGTAATAGGGCGTAGGCTTGCCGATTCGTCGAGTTTAGGGTTGACACGATGATGACACGTGGCACACTAGGGTTTCGTCTGAGTTTGGAGCTGTCGCGCCCTGCGTAAGATCCCTAAGGAGTCTACGCGGCCCGCGAGCGACACAAAAACTTTGTTTTTATTTTATTTTTAATGATATATTGTATTTTGGGCTCGGTTTTCACATACAGGGTGTATTTTTGGACATATAGGGATATTTTAATGTATTTTAGGGTGTCAGAAAAATTTAGGAGGGTTGTTATACCTGCTGATCCTGAGCCCTTACCTGACCATGACCCGATTCCATTTGGCTTACCTAACATTGCACCCCTCAAACCTGACCCAGTTCCTTCACCCGTTGACCCTCCTTTTATTGAGCCATTCAATCCTCCACCTGCACCCGCACCCGCTGATGTTACTCCTTTTCACCCTGTGGAGTCCGATGTTCATCGTGTTGACTTACCTATCATTTTCTTACAGGACATACCCGTACCCCGTCCAGGGGAAGGTACTTCAGGCCAGCAGCCTAGTCATGACCCTCATGTTTCAGCAGCTTTTCCACACATTCCCCAGTCTGCACCTTTTGCTCCTTTTACTTCTTCGCCACTGGATGAGCCACTCTGATGGTTCCCACCGTACACCATGCCAATTCCGGATCCCTACCATCCCTCGCACTTTGTTGGTTATACCCGGGATGAGTTACTCTTATCACTTAAGCTTCAGTATGAGATCATGAGTCGTAGGATTTTGGAGCTTGAGATGACACCACGTCCTTTACCATATCCTTGTCAGCCCGCTTTTGTTCCCCCTCGTTCATCACCGTCTCCATTTTCACATCCACTTGCACCTCTTACTCCATTTCCAGAGTTTGATGCTTGATTTCTTACCGTCGAGCAGCAGATCAGTTATCTGCTGCGTCATGTCTATGAGCTTGAGGAGGAGCTTGCGCATGTGCGTAGCTTTCTTTTCTTTCCTCCACCTCCTCCTCCAGCACCATCAGCATAGCTGGTTTTTTGTTTTATGTAGGTTGCATTGCTTTTGATGAGAGCACCACTATTGAGCCTAGCTTGTGAAGCCTTTTGGAGACCACCTTTTGATTGTATGACTTTTGTAGACTGATAGACTTGTTGGACAAGGGTAGTGTGACCCTGTGTTCCTTTTGATATGGTACATTTTGTAAAACATGTAACAATATTTGTGGTCGATGATTAATGAAAGCTCAATCGCCATGTTCTCATTAAATACGTTGTTAATTCACATGTTTGTAATTTGATTGTGATGCTAAATGACATGCTTGCTATGATGAACGCTATTATATATACGTACTACTTATTATACAAATAAGATCTGACCTATCCAATCTTCTTCTTAGAAGATGCCTCCTCGAAGGAACACTCAATTTCCCATAACCGAGGCCTAATTACAAGAACGAATTTCACTGGCAATCGGACATCATGAGGCCCTAGGCTCTGAACATAGCGGAGGCACCTCATGTAATAACCCACCTAACGGTAATGTTTAAGTCACTTAAGACACATTACAATACGTTTAGACATTTCCATGTGCGTTTGCTAATGCTTTCTATGAATGATGTTGCTTGTGTATAGGCTGTACTTACAAGCAGTTCCTTGACTGCAAGCCTCTGAACTTTGACGGCACTGGAGGTGCCGTAGCTTTTGTTAGATGGGCTGAGAAGACGGATTCTGTGCTGCGAATGAGTAAGTGTGCGCCAGAGCACCAAGTTACCTACATTTCTGGACTATTCCTAGATGGAGCCCTGTCGTTGTGGAACCTTCAGGTTCAAACCTTGGGTGAAGCTGCAGCGTATGCTATGACTTGGGATGAGATGAAAGAGTTGATGCACAAGAAGTACTGTTCAAGGGCTGAGATTCAGAAGTTGGAAACCGAGTTTCGGAATCTGAAAATGGATGGTCCTAAGATAGCTGAGTACGTGCAGAGATTCCATGATTTGTCTTGTGTTGTCCCCTACATGGTAGAGCCAGAATTCAAGCGAGTTGAACGTTTCATTTGGGGATTGGCACTCCAAATACTGAGCATGGTGACTACTTCGAAGCCTCCAATGATTACTGAAGCTATTGACTTGAGTGTGGCTTTGACTGAGGAAGCGATCAGATTGGGCAAGTTTTCAATCTTTGAGCAGAAGAAGAAAGAGACTCATGTCAAGTCGTCTGGAGAGAACAAAAGGAAGTTCTCGAATTTCAAGAATGGTAGCCAAGGACACAACAGTGGTACTAACAAGCGTAAAGATGCTAACCCACCAGCCGAGGTCAGGACTAGTGCTGCAAGTTCTAAGAACAAAGGGAAAGGATACATGGGCACCCTGCCCAAATGTGATGTATGTCAGTTTCATCATGCCGACCAGTGTAGGTTTAGGAAATGTGAATCATGTGGAAAGAACGGTCATTCTAAGGAAACGTGCTGGGTTGGTAATGGTCGTGGAAATGGCAGTCAGAGAGGAAATGGAAATGGCAACGGCAATGGTAACCGTGGTGGAAACGGTTATGGGAATAGAAATAATCAGGGAGGTAATGGAAACCAGAATGGAAACGGGAATCAAGCTGGTAATGGAAACCGTGGAGCAAACAACAACCAGGGCAGAAATGGGAAAGGAAATGGTCACGGCCAAGGTTGCTTTGGCTGTGGTGATGTAGGGCACTTCAAGCGGGATTGCCCAAAGAACAACCAAGCTCAGGGAAGAGTTTTCAACGTTGGATCTAGGGAAGCTCGTCAGGATCCGAAAGTAGTCACTGGTACGTTCCCTATCAATCAACATTTTGCATCTGTACTATTTGATACTAGTGCCGACTATAGCTTCGTATCTCTAGAATTTAAGGATATACTTGGGTTAGTTGCCAGTAAGTTAGATATCCCGTATTCGATAGAACTAGCTAATGGGAAGCTAGTAGAAGCAAACAAAGTGATTAGAGGCTGTGTGATAGAGCTGGGAGAGCGTGAGTTTACACTTGATCTGCTACCAGTTGAGTTGGGAAGTTTCGACGTAGTGGTTGGAATGGATTGGTTGTTGAGTAACCGAGCTGAGATCGTATGTCATGAGAAGATTATCCGCATCCCGATGGCAAAAGGAGAGACGATTGTAGTGCATGGAGAAAAGCATGATACCCCCTACGGATTATCAGTTGTTTGAAGGCCCGAAAGTTTATGCGTAGAGGATGTGTTGCCTTCTTGGCTCACGTAGACGATAAAGAGGCCGAAGAACCAAAGCTCGAAGGTATCCATGTGGTAAGGGAATATCCTGAAGTCTTCCCCGAAGACTTTCCAGGATTACCACCCCAATGACAAGTCGAATTCCACATTGACTTGGTTCCAGGCGCTACGCCTGTAGCCAAGGCACCTTATCGACTTGCGCCTTCAGAGATGCAAGAGTTGTCGACGCAGCTTCAGGAGTTGTTAGACAAGGGATTCATTAGACCAAGCTTCTCGCCTTGGGGAGCTCCAGTACTATTTGTCAAGAAGAAGGACAGTAGTTTTCGTATGTGCATTGACTACCGAGAACTGAACAAGGTAACCATCAAGAATTGGTATCCTTTTCCGAGGATTGATGATTTATTCGATCAACTTCAAGGTTCGAGTTACTACTCCAAGATCGATCTTCGATCAGGTTATCACCAACTGCGGATTCAGGAAGAAAGTATACCAAAGACTGCCTTTAGAACTCGTTATGGACATTATGAGTTTCTAGTAATGCCATTTGGTTTGACAAATGCACCGGCAGTATTCATGGATTTGATGAATCGAGTTTGCAAGCCATATCTCGATAAATTCGTGATTGTATTTATCGACGATATTTTGATCTACTCGCAGACTAAGGAAGAGCATGAGCAGCACCGTAGAGCCATCTTAGAGCTTCTAAAGAAGGAGAAGCTCTATGCTAAGTTCTCGAAGTGCGAGTTTTGGTTGCATGAGGTACAGTTCCTTGGTCACGTGGTGAACGAGGATGGAATTCATGTGGATCCCACCAAGGTCGAGGTGATTAAGAATTGGGAAACTCTGAAGACACCAACCGAAATCTGGTAGATTCATTGAGGATTTTTCAAAAATCACTCAACCGCTAACCTCCCTTACTCAAAAAGATAAGAAGTATGACTGGGGAGATAAACTAGAAGAAGCTTTTCAGCTGCTTATGAATAAGCTTTGCGATGCACCTATATTGACCCTACCCGAAGGCACCGACGAATTCATGGTATACTGTGACGCCTCGCGTCAGGGATTGGGTTGTGTGCTAATGCAGCGACAAAAGGTTATCACATATGCTTCGTGCCAGTTAAAGGTTCATGAGAAGAACTACACCACGCATGATTTGGAATTAGGCGCAGTGGTGTTTGCTTTGAAGATTTGGCGGCATTATCTGTATGGTACCCGATGTACGATCTTTACAGATCACAAGAGTCTACAGCATATATTCGATCAGAAAGAGCTTAACATGAGACAACGACGTTCGGTAGAGCTGTTAAATGATTATGATTGCGAAATCAAATATCATCCAGGAAAGGCGAATGTGGTGGCAGACGCCTTGAGTCGCAAAGACAGGATCAAGCCCATAAGGGTTAGGGCTTTGGAGATGATTATTCAGACGGACCTCTCGTTGTGTATTCGTGCTGTACAGATAGAAGCTCTTAAAAAAGAAAACTTAAAGGTTGAATATCTCCATGGGATAGAGAAAAGATTGGTACCCAACGAGGAAGGAACCTTGTATTTTATGGGACGAATTTGGGTTCCGCTTTTTGGTGGTCTTAGAGAGGTTATTTTTTATGAAGCCCATAAGTCAAGGTACTCGATCCATCCACGGTCGGATAAGATGTACCAAGATTTGAAGGATTAGTATTGGTGGCCAAGACTTAAGGGCGATGTGGCTACTTATGTTGGAAAGTGTTTGACTTGTGCCAAGGTAAAGGCCGAGTATCAGAAGCCTTCAGGTCTTCTACAACAACCCAAGATACCCATGTGGAAATGGGAGCGGATCTCAATGGATTTCATAACGAAGTTGCCCAAGACTCCCAGAGGTCATGATACGATTTAGGTAATCGTGGACCGTTTGACAAAGTCTGCGCACTTTTTGCCGATCAGAGAAAAGGATAACACATGTAAGCTAGCTGAGCTGTACCTAAGGGAGATAGTCGCACGTCATGGAGTGCCTATCTCGATTATATCAGATATAGATGGAAGATTTGTGTCAAGGATTTGGCAATCCTTTCAAGAAGCGTTTGGTTCTCAGCTGAATCTGAGTACTGCTTTTCATCCACAGGTGGACGATCAGAGCGAGAGAACGATTCAGACGCTAGAAGATATGCTATGTTCTTGCGTAATGGACTTGGGTGACAGTTGGGACACTCACCTAACTTTGGTTGAGTTCTCCTATAACAACAGCTACCATACAAGCATTCAAGCTGCACCGTTCGAGGCTCTTTACGGACGTAAGTATATATCACCATTATGTTGGGCAGATGCAGGTGATAGACAGTTGGTTGGTCCCGAACTGGTCCAAGAGACGACTGATAAGATCATGCAGATCCGAGAGCGCATCAAGGTGGCTCGTGATCGCCAAAAGAGTTATGCGGACCAAAGACGAAAACCCTTGGAATTCGAAGTGGGTGATATGGTTTTATTGAAAGTTTCACCTTGGAAAGGTGTGGCACGCTTCGGGAAGCGTGGTACGTTAAACCCACGATTTATCGGACCATTCAGAATCTTAGAAAGGGTTGGTACGGTAGCATACAAGTTGGAGCTACCAGCAAAACTTAATGGTGTTCATGATACATTCCATGTATCTAATCTGAAGAAAAGTCCAACACAAGAAACAGTGGTCATCCCTGCTGATGAAGTTCACATTGACGACACACTCCACTTTACCGAAGAACCCGTTGAGGTTACAGATTGGAAGGTTAACAAGACTCGGAGGAGTAGTGTTGTTGGAACCTGAAGGTTTATACATGAAGGATTGCATAGTTAAAGGGTTGATTGTATAATTGTTAAATATATGTTTTGGGTCGATATGTATGGGTTGGGTTAGTCTAGTTAGTTTCGGTTGGGTCTAGGATATTTACCCATATGATTTTGTATTTAAACAAACCTTAACCTTTGAGTTAAGGTTGATCAGTCGATAGCAAACAAGGAAGGGGCCAGCCGAAATCTAATGTGTCTTGTATCCGTCACCTTCTTTCAGTGAATGCAATATATCTTGGTTTGTTTTCAATTGCCTTTGGTGTTTCGGTTATATTTGTTCTTGAATCTGCTTGTGTTTGATTTCCGCACTTACACAAGTTATTGTTTGATATCATTGAAAGATCCTCACGGGTTTTACAATTGGTATCAGAGCCGAGAAACCAATTCTTGGTTCGGTTTTGATATCATTCAGATTCAAGGATATCTTATTTTACTGATCCAGTTTTGATAGTGTTTGTTTTGCAGTGACAACAGTTTTGGTTGCATGTTCTGTCTTCGGATCATTCAATCTTCAAACTGTTCTTAGAAATTATTGAAAGAATTTACTGATTTTGGTTTGTGTGATTTCAGTGAGTTGTTTGTTGTTTTCTCGGAAGTTTGTTGAGGATTAAAATTCAAAGATTTCAAAATCTTTGAATTTTGGAAGCTGCTGATAATCAGGGATTTCTGCTGGTGTTATCACATTGTTTGTTTTGCAGGGTCTCGACAGCTAATCTCGACTTGTGAACTTGCTGTCTCGACTCGCAACCATCTTCAGTCTCGAGTTGTCTACTTCTAGTCTCGACTCGCAACCATCTTCAGTCTCGAGTTGTCTACTTTTGGTCTCGACTCGCAACCAACTGTGGTCTCGAGTCATCTTCATTATTGTCTCGACTCGCAACCGTGGTCTCGACTCGCAACGACAATTTTCAACGTGATTTGGACTTTGAACTTTGAACAGAATCTTTGGACTTAAAATAATTAATTGATTAATTAATCATGTCTGCAAATAATATTGACTTGGCTGCCCTTAACAAACAACAAGAACTAGATTCAAAGGTTGGAACCACTACACGCATTCCAAGGTTGACTGATGCAAACGATTTTCCTGAGTGGAAATGGCGTTTTGAACAACATGTGAAGGTCAAGGATTCTAAAATTTGGAGAAGTATTCTGAGAGGTCGAAGGGAGATCATGACAGATAGTCCTACTGAACCAGGAGTAAAAATAAAGAAACCCAAAAGTCAATATACTGAAGATGATTTCAATATAATTGAAGAAGATGAAAGAGCACTGTCCTATTTGACCATGGGATTGGGTCCAGACATTGCTATTGGTTTTCGTACCTGCAAATCTGCCAAAGAACTGTGGGAATCTCTGATCGATGTTTATGAAGGAAATGAGGACATGAAGGAGAGTCGAAGAAATTTGCTGAGACAAAATTTCAACAATTTCAACCATATCTATGGAGAAACTGTTGATAACCAACTTCAGAGGTTTGTCAAACTGGTCACTCAAATGCAGATGGAAGAAATTCATACATCAAATGCTTCGACAAATAGACAACTTCTGAATGCGTTACCAAAAAGCTGGGATCATCATGTTGCAATGATCAAGAAAACAAAAGATCTTGCTAGGTGCAGTTTGTCAGAGATGATTTCTCATATCAAAGCCTGTGAACTAGATGATAAACAAAGAGAAACCAACTATAAGAACAGCATGCTAGCTGCAGGATTCTCTGTTGCTCCTACTTCGTCAAACAATAACAACGCAGCTCTCTTGTCTCAAGGAGGATTTCAAATGTTTAGCAACGCGGCATCTGCTAAGGCTGCTCCTACTTCAGCAAATGTCTATTACTCTGGGTCTCCTACACAAGCTGCTCCATCACTTTCTACTACTGCTTCTGCTTCCGCTGTGAATGCATCCACTACTACTCCTGCTTCCACTGTGAAAAATGAGATGATTGCTTTCTTTACACAATAGTCTAAAGAAAATCTGGATATCGCAGCCTCTGTTATAAACTGTTTGAATGCATTTGTTGCAGGAAAAATTGACCCTCCTAAATGGTGTGGCGATGACTTACATCAGATTCATCCTCATGATGTTGAAGAAATGGACATCACTTGGCAGATGGCTATGGCTGCATTCAGGGCAACAAGGTTTATGAAAAGAACTTGTAAAAACAAATGGGGTGCTTCATTTACAGGAGCGTCTACAGTGCCTTTTAAACTACGCTGTTACAACTGTCATGAGGAAGGACACTATGCTCGAAACTGCACAAAGCCTCCGATTAATAGAGAACAGACTCCTGCCCAGCCTGTAACACCTAATCGAGAGAGAGCTCTTGTGACCACATCAATTATAACGGATGATGCTGCTACTGGAAGTCCTCAACCACTGGGATTAGCTCAAGCCTTGGTGGTTCAGCCTGACATCAACTTTGATTGGAATTCGGAAATTGAGCGACTGAACATCTCAGCTCCAGAAAATCAAGCTGCTTCAAACAACATTGCTTTCATGACCTCAAATGATCAAGTTTCTGTACCAGAGGAGGAGGCATCAGCTGAAAACTTGGCTCTCATGACCCAGATTCTTTCAGCTCCAGTCAAAGGTCTCACCAAAGAAGAGGTACTTTCTGCTTTCTGTACTCCTGAGTGTAGAGAAAGAGTTGAAGCTGATAGAATACACAACGCTGAGCTAATTCAAGATTATCAAGATATAAAAAATAAAAACTTTACTTTATCGAAAAACGAAAAACTTTATAAAGAAAAGATTGAAGCTCAGCGAAAAGACATCGTCAAACTCAAGGATGATGTAAGTGTGAAAACAACTCAACTCTTATATGTTCAGGAGAAACTGTGCACTGTGACTAAGGTACTGGAAGATATCAGAGATAGATATCAAATAAATGAACTTAACATTAAGAAATTTGATTCTTCCAGCAAATTAGTCAAAAACTTGTGTGATCAACAGCTCGCATACAAGGAAAAGAAAGGGCGTGGTTTGGGTTTTAATCAGGCTCCTCCTCCCTATAATGACAATTATACTTATTTACCCATGACTGAGGAGGAGATGATGAATGAAAGTAAAATGACTTATGGTCCCAAAAACAATAAGTCATCATTTAATGACAGACCAATTGAGAAACAGAAGTCTGCTCCAATAAATTTTGTTTCTAAAGGCTCAATTGATCCTAACACTTCGTCTTCATGTGCAGATAAAGTATCTGAAGTAAAATGTGGAGAAGTTCTTGGGAGTGAACCAGTTGTTCATACTAATATTTCTGCAAAATTATTTTGAACAAACTGAATCAGATATTGCTTTTGGTCGGTCTTTGTTTGCGTCATTTTGTGCTTATGTTTCGTCTAGTGAGCCTGATGTTTTGGGCAAAACTGATAATGCTGTGTTGAACCTTTGAACAATAAGTCTGATGATGAATTTTCTTCAGTTAATGATTGTGAATGTGATGTTTCTAACCCTTTGGTTGATGACAGTGTTACAGGTGAGGTCCCTCAGGACACATTCAGTGAAACCACTGAAACTTCTTCACAAGAAAATCAAGAGTATCGTGATTCTTCTTCTGAATCTGTCTCAGTGGGCATCCCTAATGTTGAATCTAGTGGGATCCCATTGGAAACTGTAGTGGAAACTGAACCTGAATTAGTTTCACATGAAAAATGTGTTGATGAAACGCATATTGATTAGACTTCTGCATGTTCAAATACTGAAACTGATTTTGGTAAAGAAGAAAAAGGGTTTGAGTTAAATAAAGAGTCATTAGAAAATATTTTTGAAATTAAAACATCAACTTCAAATGATGATCTCGGTAAAGAAAGGGTGTCAAATTGTTCATCAACATCACATGAATGTGTAACTTCTAATCAGCATACATCAAAATGCTCAGTACAGCCACAAGCAAAACATTTTAGGAAAATCAAAATGTCCAATCATTCAAAATCAAACAAAGATTCTTCATTAAAGTATAAAAATTTTCATAATACTCACACAATGAAATGGCAAACTTGTTTTAATTGTGGAATTGCTGGACACATTGCCAGAAACTGTGTTCAACTCCCAAGTGCCCAGTCCAATAAGAAGTTTGTACAAAATCAGAAGGTTAAGTCTAACCGATATCGTTGTTCAGATTCAATGACGACGGAAAGGTCTAAGAAAATGAAGAACAACTATCGCAAAACTAAACCTTCTGATCAAGATTGGAATGCAGCAAAATGTCGAAATCAAAATCAAAAGAACAGACTTCAAAGAAATCAACATAATGGTTTTGGTAACTATAATTCAAATTGGTTAAACACATTTTGGAAACCCAAAACTGGTGCTGCACAATCTAATACTTTTCGCCAAAGATCTCTCATGAAAAATCCTTCAAGATTTCTGATCAAAGATAATCTAATTTGGCAAAAAGTGACATATATTGATGCACAAGGAAAACCCAGATCCACTATGGGCTGGGTTCCTAGATCGAACTAATCCCGCTAATCGTGCAGGAACAGCTGTGGAGGACTACCGTGCGACTTTGGTACATGGATAGTGGCTGTTCCAGGCACATGACAGGAGACTTATCCCAACTGATAAATGTAAAAGAATTTAATGGTGGATATGTCTCATTTACGGGAGGAGAATCAGGAAGGATCACACTGAAAGGAACAGTAAGAAACGGTGTTTTAAGCTTTGAGAATGTTAACTATGTTCCAGAACTGAAACACAATCTCTTGAGCATCTCTCAGATTTGTGATCGAGGAAATTCAGTTCACTTTACAAAGAAAGGATGTTATGTACTTAAACCTGGAATTGTCATTCCAGAAGATTGGTTCTTAATGTCAGCAGAGAGACGAGGAAATGCTTATGTGATTGATATGAACAAGAAACCGTGTGAAGAAGTTACTTGCCTATTCTCAAAGATTTCAGAACATGATGGTCTACTGTGGCATCGTCGTCTTGGGCATGAACAATAAAAGATTTCATGTTGGTTGAAAAATGTGTTGCTTGTGCGAAAGGAAAAGCTCATCGAAAACCTCATAAGTCTAAACCTGCACCCTCAACGAAAGCTGTGCTCGAATTACTTCACATGGATCTTTTTGGTCCAGTGAACGTGTTGAGTATTGGCAAGAAAGCTTATTGTCTCGTAATCGTTGATGATTATTCACGTTACACCTGGGTGTATTTTCTCAGCCACAAGAATGAAACTGCAGTCTTAGTGAAACAATTCATCACTCTGGCAGAAAATCAAGCGAGCACCAAAGTGAAGGTAATTCGATCTGACAATGGGACAGAATTCAAGAACGTAACTTCAGACACATTTTGCACTGAAAAGGGAATTGATCGTCAGTATAGTGCACCACGAACTCCTCAACAAAATGGAGTAGCTGAAAGAAGAAATCGTACTCTTATTGAGGCTGCACGAACTATGCTGGCTGACTCGAAGCTTCCTAGTTTCTTTTGGGCTGAGGCAGTTAGCACGACTTGTTACGTTCAGAATCATGCTTTAGTAAATAAACATCATATGAAAACTCCTTATGAGATTCTGGAAGGACGTAAACCTTTGGTTTCACACTTTCGTATCTTTGGATGTCCATGTGTATTATTACTTATGGACTCTAATGGAAAGTTTGAAGTCAAAGGGGACGAATGTTTCTTTGTTGGATATGCAAAAGGCTCTGCCTATAGAGTATACAACAAAGTAACTAAAAAGGTCGTCGAGTCGTGCAATATTGAATGGCTCGAAGAAAATGCTACGGATGCTAGAGTTGGACCAGATTGGTTATACGATTATGCAAATTTGTTTAAATCATTTAACATTTTGTCAAGTGTTTCTTCAGATGCAGACATATCTACTCCAAAGCAACCGTTGTCTTTTGAAGATACTGAAGAAGAAGAACAGACAGAAGGAAGCTTTAGACATCACACCATTGACCCACCGAGAATGGTGTTTACACAGCATCCTCTGCCTCAACAAATGTCTCATCAATCTCCTGAAGGTGCATAATCTAGTGTAATTTCACCTAATACAGCTGGATCAGAATTGTTTGCTGATCCTATTCCTGAAGAGTGTACTGTTACCACTCCTGTGAGTCACAGTCCGCTAGCACCTAATGAGGGGGAGTCAAGCAACATACACACATCTGTAGACGAGACGATACCTGAATTTGCCATTCCAACAAGTGTTCAAAGAAATCATCCTATTGAGAATGTGATAGGTCCAGTGAATGCAGGAGTTCAGACCAGAAGCCAATCAGGAACCATTAATTTGTGTTTATATTCTAGCTACATTTCTCAAATTGAACCTAAAACCATTGATGTAGCATTGCAGGAACCAGGATGGGTTGATGCTATGCACGAAGAGCTAAACCAATTCGAGAAGCTAGGGGTATGGAAACTTGTGGAGTTGCCAAAAGGAAAACGCAAGCTTGGAACTCGCTGGGTTTTCAGAAACAAGCAAGATTCTGAAGGAGTTATTGTTCGAAATAAAGCACGATTAGTGGTCCAAGGATTCAGACAAATAGAAGGACTGGATTATGATGAAGTCTATGCCCCTGTTGCTCGACTTGAAGCAATTCGGATTTTCTTAGCATACGCATCCTTCATGGGATTCACTGTTTACCAGATGGATGTCAAAACGGCATTTTTGTACGGAGAAGTGAAGGAAGAAATTTTTGTTGAGCAACCGCCGGGTTTTATTCATCCAGACCATCCAGAATATGCCTACAAGCTTGATAAGGCATTATATGGGTTGCATCAAGCACATAGGGCTTGGTATGCAACTATGACAGAACATCTTCTGGCTCATGGATACACACGAGGCACAATAGATCAGACTCTGTTTATCAAAAGAGTGGGCAAGGATCAAATCTTGGTTCAAATTTATGTCGATGATATTATCTTCGGGTCTACAAGTGAGGAGCTTTGCAAAGAATTTGAGAGAGTTATGCAAAAGAAGTTCGAGATGAGTGCACTTGGTGAAATGACATTGTTTTTGGGTTTACAAGTTAAACAAGATTCACGGGGCATTCTAATTCATCAAGGGAAATATGTGGACGATGTGCTGAAGAAATTCAAGTTCACTGACGCTAAACCGGCAGAAACTCCAATGGCAGAAAGACCGTTGTTGACTGAAGATGCTGAAGGATCCCCTGTTGATCAACGACTTTATAGGTCTATGATTGGATCGTTGATGTATCTGACAGCTAGTCGTCCTGACATTATGTTTGATGTCTGCAATTGCGCACGATATCAGGCTAATCCTAAAACTTCTCATCTTACTGCTGTTAAACGAATCTTTCGGTACCTTAAAGGCCGACCCAGGTTTGGTCTGTGGTATCCGAGGGATTCGAATTTTGACCTGTTTGCGTTTTCTGACAGTAATTTTGGAGGCACTGACAAAGACAGGAAATCCACCTCTGCTGGATGTCAATTTTTGGGTGACAGGCTCATTTCTTGGCAATGCAAGAAGCAACAAACGGTAGCTATTTCCACAGCTGAAGCAGAATATGTTGCAGCTTCGGCGTCTTGCTCTCAAGTGGTGTGGATGCAACATCAATTGCAAGACTACAGTTTGACTTATCTTAAGACTACCATATACTGTGATAATGATGCTGCAATACAAATTGTGAAAAATCCTGTTTTCCACTCAAAAACCAAGCACATTGATATTAAAGTTCATTTTATACGGGACTGTTTTGATAGAGGTCTTATCAAACTGGAGCAAATCGACACAGATGCAAATGCTGCCGATTTGTTCACAAAACCTGTCAGCAGTTCGAAATTTCAAGTGCTTGTGGATTTTCTGAAAATGATCCGCTTTACCGACTGAGCATGTCTTTGTTTTATTCGTAGGTAAATTTGTTCATAAAATTTTCTATTCTTAGGTAGTTTTTATTTATGCTCAAATTTAGGGGGAGAAAATTATGAAAAATACAAAAACATTAAAAAATTGGAAAAAAAATACAAAAAGAGGCGTTGCATGACTGGGAAATGAAATGAATTTTCACATTGTGGTCAAGGGCTGACTCATGTAAGACCAGTATCGAAATAGTTTGACTCTAGTATGATGTGTTGGTAGGCTCTATCCTTAAGACTGGAAACATTGACTGTTTCTGTTCAGAACTAAAATAGTACATGACCTCAGAAAAGAAAATCACTTAGAATTAGCTCATGTCTATTTGAATGTCTATATGTTATCCCGATACACACAATTTTGGTCTGACTCTGAAATCTTCTCTAAAAAAGTCGTGTATCTCTTCTGCTGCATCCAGATATATGCTGACCTGGAGGTGCTAGGCAACGTCAGCTTCTGCTGCATCCAGATACATGCTGACCTGGCTATACGTTGTCGCTCTGTAGATCAATTATACACCCGAAAGAGGCCCTCAAGTGCCCAAAAGAAACCCAAGAAACCTATATCAAACTGAGAAAAACTCATTTGATCTGTATATTATACCATCTCTGCTTAAGATCTATTCTGTTCTCTTCTCAATCTATTCCCAGTTAAGATTTCAGAGATTTGGATTGGACTTGTGAAATATGTGGTAGGGAAGCTACTTGCATGATAGAGTGTGCTGTTTATAATTCCAGGAATTGATTAGTATTTGTTTGGGTGTTCATTGTTAAGAAATCAAAACATGATAAAATTTGTTACTGGCAGTTATATGGAAAAGGTCTAGGGAGATGAGTTTAGGTGGACAAATATACTGGCAATCGTTTAGATCATTCGGTAGTAGATCAGTCTTGATAAGTGAAGTCAAGCCCGAAACCTCGTGATTTGATCCCTGAGCAATTTTATTAATTTCCTATTTTATTTTTGTAAATAATAGTTTTTTATTATTTATTTTTGTTTTAGGTTTTTGCATTCATGGAATGTGCTCAGAAGGTTAAGTGGGTTATTGAAATTATATATGATATTTAAAGGTTGTGTTTCATAAATGAATTAATTGATTTAATTAAAAATCCTTAAATATCAGACTCAGCCCAACAATTGGTCTCGGCCCAAAGTAAATGGCCCAGTTCACATTTGGGGATGAGGTATATAAGACAGGTCTCGAGTCGAGACCTCATTTCTCACTCGAGACCAACTGATATTCTCTCTCAAAATCCCGGCAAGTCTTTACCGTTTCCGACTCGTTTTCCGGTCTCGACTCGTCAAACTTGTTTTTCCGGTCTCGACTCACAAATATTTGAAGGTATTTGATTATTTTTGTTGAGTTTTGTTGAAGTTCTGCAGGTGATTTGAAGATCTGATGATGAATTTTTGAAGATTTGAAGACAAATATAAACCCTAGTCTTGAACATATTTTGGTCTTCAAGGAAATTTAAATTATTTTTGGGGTTTTGATCCAAAAGTTGGGAAGATGAAGTTGTTTGTGTGGTCTCGACTCAGATAACACATAAGGACTCGAGACCGATGGTTACGAGTCGCAATCTCATGGTCTCGACTCGAGACCTCAAGGTCTCAACTCATGGTCTCGACTCGAGAACTCATAGTCTCGACTCATAGTCTCGACTCATGGACTCGACTCATAGTCTCGAGTCAAAATTAACAGTTTTGAGTCAAAATTTATCATCTGAGTCATGGTGCTGCTGACTTGTTCTGATTGTTGACTTTGTGATTTGAAAGTTTCATACAAATATATAACTGTCAATGTTTCTAATACATTTGTGTTTTATGCAGATTATGGATTTAAAATTCATTTCGACACATAATCAAGCAGGATACTTAGCACCACCTCTTGAGAAACACAAGAAGATGTACACGTCATTAATGAAAGGTCTCAACAGTTGCCGCATTGTTCACGCATTACGAGAAAATCCAGTAGTCTATGAAAGTCTTATTCAAGAATTTTGGAAAAGTGCAAGGATAGAAGTTATTGAAGGAAAGGGAGTTATTGTTGTTGACATTCAAAAGAAGGTTGTCACTGTGACAGAGCAGATGATTCGAGAAGTATTACATTTCAATGACCAAGAAACAGACTCCATTGAGCTTCCAGCTGGAACGGTGGAGGCAATTTTACCTCGATTGAGTTATGAAGGAAAGTATCTGCCGTTGGTCAAGAAGTTTGTGCATCCTTATTGGCGTCTTTTGGTGCACATGTTTATGTTGTGTATGACAGAAAATAGAGGAGGTACATATCAATTAAATATCACACAGTCTGCTGCTCTTGTTTGTGTGATAACGAACGAGCCTTTCAATTATTCAAAGTATATTTTGGAAGCGATGAAGAGAAATGTGTTTGGAGTCAGAAAGGACAAGTTTCTTATGTATCCAAGGTTCTTGCAAATGATTTTTAATGCTTGCTATCCAGAGTTGGAGAGATCTGGAAACACATTGGAGTTGAAGCCCATGGGTCCAGCTTGTTTTGGTGCTCTCACTCCAAAGAAGGGTACTGAAAAGAAATTTGAAGGTTTAATTCCGTTAGAGAAATTTGGTCAATTTGCAGAGACTGAAGATGTAGCTGCTAATCCAGTAATAGTGCAACCTGTTCCAGTGAATGATGCGCCAATCAATGCACCTGCAAATGCTATAGTTGCTGAAGAACATGATATTCAAAGGGCTATTGAAGATGAGCCTGAGACAGAGATTTTAACAATCAACTCTGACGATGAAGGCATAGAGATTATGTGTGATTCAGGAGATGATGAAGAGCTTCCTCCTGAAGCTGAAGCTGATATTGTTGTTTCTGCTGTTCCACCTGTGATTTCTGCTGAAAATTTGGCTTTGCTGTTAAAGTCTGTAACTGATAAGATGGGAAATCCTCCTTCTGATATTTCAGTATCAAGTGAAAAGCCTAGTGAGAACCCAAAGGATCTTGATTCCCTGCCATTGAAGCGGAAAAGGAGGGATCCTCGACTCGGAATGTATGTTGAACAAAACAAAGATCAATCCATGAATATTGCTGAAGATGATGATGGTTTGTATGACTTCGATTTTGAGAAAAGTGTCACTAATACCACCACCATTACTGAAGATATCTTTGAGTTTGATGCTGATACTCAGAGAGATAATTTAGAGACCACCACTGCTGATGTTCTAGTTACGAATGTTGTTTCTGAATCTATAAGTGGGTCAATACCTCATGGTATCTCTGAATCTGCAGGTCCTTCTGGAGTCATTCATGATGTGCCTGGCAGTTCAAGTGGTAAGAGACCTGAAGAACCATTGAGGGTGCCGTTTGATGATGACTCAAGTGATGATGATGAGTTTATTAGCATGAGGGAGATGAAGAAACGACTGGTTGTGCTTGAGCAAGATTCAATTCATAAAGATGCCAAGATTATCCAACTTGAAGATACTATAGTGAAGAAAGATCAACAGATTGAACAGCTTCAAGGAGATGTTAGTTTGTTGTTCAATATGGTTTATGATTTACGTGGAAAGTTGGAGAAGAAATTTGGACAAGAGTTTTCTGATCCGACTGACGTTGAAAACAGAAGAAAAGCCTTCGATAAGGATGATGCTGAGAGAAGTGCTGCTATGGAACAATACTTCAAAAGAGTTACTGATCCAGTGGCAGACAAAGAGATGGCTGAAAGAATTAAAAAGAAAAGGGAGTTTGTAATTCTGAAGAACAAGAATCTAAATCCAGATGATGATGATGCTCATGCAACTCACCATTTAATGGATGTTGGTGAAACTCTCTATGATAAAGTTGGAAATCGTTCTGGTGTGGTTAGCTGGGGATTTGATCATGATCGCCAAAGATGGTGGATAAAGAGAAAAGTTGGTCATGTCGAGTGGTACAAAAATCCAGGCCAGTTTTAGTCTTTCACTAAGGTTGATTTGACAAATTTGTCTAAAGCACCTTATGTAGATGATAAGCCTGGAGGTCCTGGATATGTGTTTTTCGAGAGATTGAAGAGGGAAGTTCTTCGTAACTTTCCTTCAATGCGCACGGCAGAATCCTTTGTTAAACCAGTTAAAGGCATTAGAGATCCATACACAAACAAGCGTATGAAGATTGTGCACTGGCCTGTAACTGACAAAGAAAAGATGATTCCGTTGGTGAAAAAGATTCCAAAAGGTGCTTTGAAGTCCTTACATTTTTGGGCTTATGATGAGCGTCTAGGACAGGCTGTGATTGTTTGTGATGATGATGTGAATTTTCGATTGGTTGATCAAGTTGATGTGCTGAATTTTGCTCTTGAAGACCTGGAGGTGTTAGCTCGAAATCAAATTAGAGCTACTGAAAAGTACGAAGAGATTGCAAAAGGATGGACTGCTGCTGTTGTTTCAGCCATTCATATTCGCACAAAAGGTTTTGGTGGGCTCAAGGATCGGTTGGGTGGTGATCGTGAAAGTTGAAGTCTCAAGATCCTCCACGCATAAACCTAGGGGGAGATTGTTGGAACCAGAAGGTTTATACATGAAGGATTGCATAGTTAAAGGGTTGATTGTGTAATTGTTAAATATATGTTTTGGGTCGATATGTATGGGTTGGGTTAGTCTAGTTAGTTTCGGTTGGGCCTAGGGTATTTACCCATATGATTTTGTATTTAAACAAACCTTAACCTTGGAGTTAAGGTTGATCAGTCGATAGCAAACAAGGAAGGGGCCAGCCGAAATCTATTGTGTCTTGTATCCGTCACCTTCTTTCAGTGAATGCAAGATATCTTAGTTTGTTTTTAATTGCCTTTGGTGTTTCGGTTATATTTGTTCTTGAATCTGCTTGTGTTTGATTTCCGCACTTACACAAGTTATTGTTTGATATCATTGAAAGATCCTCACGGGTTTTACAAGTGTGAAACTCGTCAAGGTTCGATGGAACGCGCGTCATGACCCAGAGTTTACTTGGGAGCGTGAAGATCGTATGAAAGCAAAATACCCGCATTTGTTCCCCAACTCCCCTGCTGCTAGTAGCGAGGCTTAAAATTTCGGGACGAAATTTTCTTAATAGGGGGGAATGTGACAATAGTCAAAATTTCAGGTATCCGTACAACTATTAAACTATGATTAGTGCTTAATGACTGTGTTGAATCACAATTAACGACTAGAATTGCTTTCTGACTATTGCCATATACATACATGTGCATCACATATTGCTTAATGTCATATCATTATTGCATGAGAACTTTATTGACTCAAATGATGCATGAAACACAGTTAGCACAGTTATCAGACAAATCAGAAAATTGCTGACAAAATTCAGTACATAGACAGATAATGTGTTGAGACACATAATGGGCTAGAAACCAAGTATTACACTAGTATAGTGTGTAGGAAAGTAAGGATCATAAAACTGCCTTCCTAGTGATAGTTTAAGTGCCGGAAAGTGCCTAAAACTCACATAAACTGCATAATTCTGCAGAAAATCAGCAAATTCAGCATTTAAACACACTAATATCATGCAGAAATATGGTTAAATGGTCTTGAATGCTTTCCTAAGTGTCGGGAATCAAAACTGTCACAAAAGGGTACATAAAGCACACTAAACTGCATAGTTTAGCACCTTAACGAACCGGTAACTAACCAAACAACCGGACACTACCCGAAACACCAAATTTCCACTAGAAGCATTGTTTTAACATTACCAAGCGAGTTATGATCCCCGAACATCATAACACATCACATAACAACTAGTAATTAAATCCCTTACTAGAATACTTGATTTCTAACCAAAATCTAACTTACTAGTTACAACCTACACCTATACCCCCCACTTAGTTTATGGCCCAACCATGTGGCCCCACATTGGATTTTATTTTGATTAAATATTAGATCATTTTGTTCTTTTAAAGACATATTATACAATGGAAAATGTGTTGATGATGGATATAAGTGTAACCTACTAGAACCATAACTTTCATTACACAACTTCACAACTTTGGAGCTCTTCTCCTCCTCTCCTTCTTGTGTTCGGCCGAGAGCAACCACAAGCACCACCACCATCATCATCATTCATCTTCATCCAATTCCACATATACTCAAGGGTGTTAGAAGGTGCACAAGGAAGCTAGGAGCTTGTAGAAGTTGAAAGACCTTCTCCATTTGCTTTTATCCACTTCTTTTCTTCTCTTGATCATCCCTAGCCTTGAGCTAGTGGTAAGAACACTAATTTCTTCATTTTACATCTTATTTAAGTGGTTAAAAGATGATACATGATGTTAATCTTGAAGAACACTAAGAGTTAAGAGAATGAAACATGAACATAAGCTTAAAATCATAAGAAATCTTGATGTTTATGTGTTGTTATATGTGACACTCTAGGTTTTCCCGAGTAAATATCTTGTAATTTCATTGTGTGTATACATGTTATTAAATGAAAGTCGTGTTATCTTCTTGTTCTATGTGAGAGTGTATATGTAATATATATATATGTATGTGTAAGTGAACCGAGACCATGAACCCAACTCGAGACCACTCGGTCTCGAGTGAACGACTGGGCCGGTTGGGCCGTGCACCTCTAAAAAGCCCACCCGAACCCATTAGGGTGTACCGACCTTAGATCGAGTATAAAACCCATGCCCAAGCCCACCTTCTCTCATTTTGACATTCCCATCATTCACACACTCTCCCACATTCCTTCAAATCACTAAAACCCTAAAGCTCCACCAACACTCTCCTCCTTCTTCTCGGAACAACCGTCGGCCAAGGAAAGGAGCTCTCGGATCTCGGTGAATCCCCTCACACCTCCACGCTTTGGAACCGGTTAGTGTTTTAAATGTGTGTTAGAAATCTACGTGTGTGCTTAATGAATAAGATGCATGGTTAGTATTAGAGGTCTTGTTGTATGATTCTTGTATGTTTTGTGAGTTTGCAATATGATGATTAATGTGTGTGAGCAATTGTATGATAATGTCTTGCTAAGGTGTTTTGAAGGATAAATGACAAATAGCCTAGGATGATCTTGTTATCCGATTCATGTTAGGTATTTTAGGACAAATGTGTGTTTGATAGATGATGCAAGATTCGCTTGACCTTTGATCATAATATTTCATGCTTGAATGATCCCATGAAGAACATTATGAATATGTACTAAATATGGTATGAACATATGATGAACAATGTTGAATGTGAGATAAAAATTTGAATATGTGATGTTTGATCTAATTTAATTAGGATTTGGACAAGAAAACATGTTTATGAAATCCTATTGGTTAGTATATAGTTTCATGAAAACACAATCCTATTGGATAGTACTATTAGACAAGTTCTAGAAGGTGTTCGGTCATCAGGTGTGCGAGTCGAGACCTCCTGTCTCGACCCGAGACCAGCAACCTACAACTCGAGACCATCACACTACAACTCGAGATCGTGTGATTTCGACTCGAGACCATACGTGAAAACTCGAGACCAGACAAAGCGGACATCAGGAACTTGAAATCAGCAAGGTCTCGACTCGAGATCTCATGATCCCGACTCGAGACTGGACTCGAGACCTACGGGATTGCGACTCATACCGGCATTACTCGAGATCTCTTGGTTGCGACTCGAGATCTCCCTGTCTCGACTCGAGACCACCTTATCTCGAGTGGGCTACTGGCCTTCATTATTGGGCCTTAGTGTATGGACTGTCTGTGTACGATTACTGATTGACTGGACTACGTGCTAATTGTTACTGGTTGACTGAACCATTATTAGAGCAGGCCCAATACCCGTCTATGTTTTATATGCTATGTGTTAAATACGTGCACCATATACGTGACTACTTGTGTCCGTACCTGACCTATACTGGTAACCATATTAGGACGTGGTGACTAGCTTACTTGACCAAGTAAACTGTCTACCGAGCAACCCAAGGTGAGTTCACACACTAAAAGCATGCGTCCCAGGGAGGGACACGAACAAACTAAAGAATGTTTTCAAACTGATAATTTCCGGGGGAATATGCAAATGGTACTCTTGTACTACTTCATCCGAGGGAGATACGTTTTGGTATTATTTATAAATCACAACTAGCAACACTAAACGAATCTCTATCATGTAAAGTCCCTGCTTATAATACCGATTAATCGCCGGGGGCGAACGGGTTATTAGTTGATAGCGCTATTAGGTTTGACAACCTCACACCGTGACCGGGGGAGATCAGGCGTGAACTAGTAGACCTTGCATCTCGGTCAATGACGATAGACATTGACCTGGGGCACCAAATCTTCTCGTCAACAGTTTCGGTAATTCAAGTTTAGTAGCTTTCATATGGGGTAGCTCCCCATGACGTGATTATAAATGCTTTACCTAAACAACCTACATTTTCTTTTGAAAAGTTAAAACTGGATATTTCGTGAACTCGCCAACATTTTTGTTGACACCCTACTGCATGCTTTGCAGGTAACCAGTGACTCAGGAGCTTGCAGCTTGGGGATGTGTAGTGGTCGTTTTAACCCGTGTGTTGGGTTTTAAATAATCTTTAAACTATGAACCTTGTTTTGAAAACTGTTTGGTTTATGCTTCCGCTGCTTACTTAAACTATTATTCGAATTTAAACCTTTAAAACTTTAAACTGTGATGTTTACTAACTAACGTGGTTGGTGAATATTCTTACCGTTGATCAATGCTCAGTATAATTGGTGGCTGGATCCTGGTCAGTCACGCCTCCAAGCGGTGGTACTCCGCATGTGGAAATTGGGGGTGTGACATTATACTTGTTGATTGTTGTTTACTTATGTGAATGATGTAGATCATCATATTATCTTGCTAGATCATGATTAAAAACATAATCTAGCAAGATGAGAGGATGAAAGTGTTAAAGATCCATAGAATAACCTCACATAAATCATGAACTTGAAAGAATACATTGTTTTCTTGTAAAATGATGATTAAAGTGAGTTGTAAGTCTTGTAAATCTAAGATTTCAAGAATGATTTTTCAAGAAACCAAGTTAAAAATACAAAGTTTACTAAATCTTGGTTCTTAAAGAAATCAACCATGTTTTTAGAGGTTAAACAAGTGTAGAAACACATGTGTAACAAAAAAAATCCAAGAAGAAGCATTTTTAGAAAATGTGATTATAAGTTGTAAAGATTTAGATTCTTCAAAAATGATGTTTTTAAAGAATCAACCACACTTTAAAGGGTAACTAGGCTTACTAAACACACTAGTAATTTACTATAAATTTTTGTAACTTTTCAAGTTCATGAAATGGTAGTTTATGCTTGATTTTGGCAAAATTGGTAAGTATAGATTGTTTATTGTTGATTGATTGTGTTGATTTACAAAAGAAAATGATATGCCTTGAAGGCATGGAAACCTCCATTTTTAGGGGAAACTATAGCAAAATTTTTCTAAAAATTAAACACTTAAAAAAATATTTTTAAACAAATATTTACAAGTATATTTTAAACCATGGATTTTCACATAAAGTTTGCCATAAATTTTGTTACAAAATTTATAAACATTGGAGGTTGGTTTTTATAATAAAAAGTGACTAAATATGTAGGAAAATATATATTTAGAAGTCACCATGTGTGTGATTATTGGAATATTATGTGTATTAGTTATATTATTTTAGGACTTGAAATAATATAACTCATCAAAATACCAAAATTACAATCCAAAATATTACCAAAATCCCAAGAATATGAATATTCAAATTATACCCACAATATTGGAGAAACCGAACTAAGGAATATAACTCACAAAATATTCCGGAAAATTTATTCGTAAGTATATTTTTGGTAAATAATATTTTGGACACCAAAAGAACAAAAATATGATTTTTACAAGTATTACAAACATATCATATTTTTCACTTTGAGAAAATATATTATTTTTGACAAATAAAAAAAATATGTATATATTTTCTTGGAGTTATTAAAGGATGTATTATTTTCAAAAGAAATATATATTTTCTCAAAAAAACATGAATTATATTATTTTTGGATGAAAAATGAGTTCATATATATATTTTCTAAGTTAGACTTGAAAATATATTATTTTTAAGACTTGTATGAAATTTATAAATATTTTTGCTAAGGGAAAAATTATAAGTAATTTTTCTAATTAATATTTCTTAAAAAATATATTTTGGAAATATATATTAATGTATTTTTACTAGAGATATTATTCCAGAAAATTAAGTATAAGAATACTTAACAATTACAAGAAAATACGTATTTTTTTACGTATAAATACACTCCGGGATACGACACCAATACATGGCAAAAATACACAAGTATAAGAATACAAATACAAATACACCCATCCTTGGGAAGGATATACATGTATATATACTTGAAAAGTATCAAGTTAAAATATTTATTATTTTAACAAATAAATTATATAACTTGGAATAATATTGAAGACACAAAGAAACGTAACTCAAATACACTAATTAATACTAAGTCAAGGCACGACCCGCTCGTCTAATAGAACTTAGTACGTTGTAGGTAGTTGTGTACACCAGGGGAAGCTTTGAGTTACTGTGATTACGAAGAACGCAAGACTATGAGTTCATGTCCCCCTTTTCTTTTAACTGTTTTCAGTTTTATAACTTCGAGGGTGAAGTACATGTTACAAATTGTTTACAAACGTTTATATGTGGTATAGTTAGCTAAGGATAAATACTGCTAGATCATGTGAGTGGTGGGTACAACGCTTAAGACCATTAATCATCGTTGTAGGACCGAGGGACATGAGTGATAGATCTATTGGGTGTAGAGAGCCCCGGCCATGTGGACCATGGTTTGGCCCATGAGGTGACTATGTCTTACAGCCGGAAGCCCGGTGCAAAATCTGCTAGGTTTGAGCCTTCCTGCATCACGTCACACATATTAATGGCCTTGCAAACCATTAATCGATCTGTTTTCCTTTTTTGCTCTCATACCAGGATTTACAAACATACATACTTTCCATGATTTCAAAGGTTTATTCGTGCACACTCACAAACACATGAACTCGCTCAACTTTTGTTGATGCTTTCAAACTACATGTATTTCAGGGAATTAGTTGTGGATCTGGCGGGCGTTTGGAAGTTTCAAGTAATGTTGAAAATAAAAGATGTCATCCGGAGTCTAAAGGTTTGGATTGTGTGTCTTATCCTGGATAAGATACATAATTCAAAGCTTGGTTTTATTTAAAGTCTTTTGTCGAGTCCTCATGTAACTCTAAAACTATTTGCATGGTTTGTAATATGGATTCAAGGTCTGTGTTGGATTTCTAAGACAATGTTGTTTGTGAAATTTTAAACTTATTTAATGGATGATTATCTTTAGTTTTAATATATAGTTGTTTGTTATGGTTGAATGCAATGATATTAAACAAGTCACACATAATCAGGCTTCCGCAAAAGTTAGGGTGTGACATCAGATGTCCAAATTGACGACGAAACGATTCTGCTGGTTCCAAAGATTGAGAAGTAGTTCATGGTTGAAGTATTTTTACCAAAAACAATTTATCTTTTTCCGAATATTGCTGCTTTGGTTTCGTTTGCGTGTTTCATTGGTTTGGATTGATTTGTCATGGTTGGTTGGTTTGGTTTTTTTTTTTTTTTTGAAACATATGGTTTGTTGTTTTTTTTTGAAACATATGGTTTGTTGGTTTTAATGGCTGGTTTGGAATATTTCCTATTACCTATACTCCTTTAATCTTTATCTTTTGTTACTTTATCTTTGTTTTATTCTGTTGCATATATAAAATGTTTCCAAAAATATTTGTTTATGTTTTTGAAATTAGACATTTTTAAACTTTTATTATAAAGGCATAAAGGTTTTGCATGTATACATTTAGTCTTTTATACAAACTATAATTTTTAGTAACCGAATTTAAGTAATTAAATTTCTGTAATCATTATGTAATTACTATAACTATATTTTTAACAATCCCCAATATTTTAAAACTTATAATATAAAATTTTATAAAAAAACCTCCACTTTTTTTAAAATTTATCTAAAAATAAAAATTTGTATGATTTTGTTTCCTTTTTTAAATTGTATAACCGACAATATATAATTTAAAAAAAATTCGGCCAGATTTTATAGATTTACCTCCAATTAATTTTAATTTAAATTGTTTCCTTTTTTACACTTATGACCGATTTTTTTTTAAATTTATAGTTTCCTTTTTTACAATAACTTCAAATACTATAAGAATCTCTTTTCTTATTCATAATACACACTCAATGTTTTAGACTAAAGGTTCTACAAGTCTAAATCAGAAAACTCTCTCACCACATTCATGCATTTTTGAAGTTTTGACGTTTGGTCATTTCTCATACACGTAAGTGTTATCTTTTTGTATTATACTTATACTTTTAAGTTATTCTAATACTTTTTTTTATGCATTGGTATGTTATATATGATACAATATTAGGATATGCCTAAACGTGCAAAGCCTCAAACTTTACCTTCATTTCCACTTCCTACTGGTGTTCAACCTTCCAATAGTATGTACTTTATTTTTATTTCTGTTTACAAATACAATAAAAAATGATATAATATGTAACTATGTTACGTAATGTTAATTTTACTTAAATTTTTGCAGGTGGTGTTGGTAGAAGTACTTTGTCTAACATTACGAATGGTAATGTTTGCAATTTTTTAGACATGAATTGAATTTTGTTTTTATAAATAGTTAATTTTTTTATATGCATTTTATTCTTCAGTTGATCCTAATCAAGTTGAGCATCAAGATTATGTTGAACGCAGAAAATTAAGGAAACTTTAGTTGGATAATGAAAGAAGAAATGCAAATAATAAATCTTCCACTTCACAAAACGTCATTCGTTCATCCAACGTTTCAGTATCCGATACAAATGATTGACGTGTGGTAACACCAATTCGTTCATCCTCTTATATCAATACCATGGATGAACGTATTTTGCCAACCACACCTTTAACAAATCACTAAAGGGCGTGTACGTCAGTTTGGTGTTATTTATTTACATATTTAAATTTTGTTTACTATGATTATGAGTTTGTTTTTTTTAAATAAAAAATAATGTAATACATAAACATATTTGATTCTGTAAATTGGACTTTATTTGTTTCAGTTGAAGCTGGAAGAAGTCCATTGGCTAATATTACAAATGGTAATTTTTTTTGTACACATGAATACAATTTTTCATTTATAATTTGTTTAACATTACAAATGGTAAATTATTTGTTTTTAGGAATTCAATTTTTAATGTATAATTTGATAACTTATGGATTTCCATTTTTTTTCCAGTTGCTTATAATGATGTTGAGCATCAAAAATCAGCTGAACGAAGAAAATTAAAGAAAGTACATTTGGATAATAAGAGACATAACGTGACTAACAAATTTTCCACTTCACAAAACGTAATTCGGTCATCCAATATTTCAGTATCCGATACAAATGATTGCCGTGTCGTAACACCAATTCGTGCATCCTCTTATATCAATACCATTGATAGACGTATCTTGCCAACCACACCTTTAACAAATCCGTACGAGGCGTATACATCAGGTTGGTGTTATTTACTTACATATTTAAATTTTATTTATTATGATTATGAGTTTATTTTTTTTTTAATAAAAATTTTGTAATACATAAACATGTTTCAAACGGTAACTTACACTTTTTTTTGTTGCAGTTGAAACTGGAAGAAGTCCATTTGGTAATATTACAAATGGTAAATTCTATGATTTTTTACACATGAATACAAATTTTCATTTATAATTTGTGTAACATTACAAATGGTAAATTCTTTGGTTTTTTAGACAAGAATTCGCTCATCCTCTTATATCAATACCATGGATGAGCGTATTTTGCCAACCCCACCTTTAACAAATCCCTAAAGGGCGTGTACGTCAGTTTGGTGTTATTTATTTACATATTTAAATTTTGTTTACTATGATTATGAGTTTGTTTTTTTAAATAAAAAATTATGTAATACATAAACATATTTGATTCGGTAAATTGGACTTTATTTGTTTCAGTTGAAGCTGGAAGAAGTCCATTGGCTAATATTACAAATGGTAATTTTTTTGTACACATGAATACAATTTTTCATTTATAATTTGTTTAACATTACAAATGGTAAATTATTTGTTTTTTTAGACAGGAATTCAATTTTTAATGTATAATTTGATAATTTAAAGATTTCCATTTTTTTTCCAGTTGCTTATAATGATGTTGAGCATCAAAAATCAGCTGAACGAAGAAAATTAAAGAAAGTACATTTGGATAATAAGAGACATAACGTGACTAACAAATTTTCCACTTCACAAAACGTAATTCGGTCATCCAATGTTTCAGTATCCGATACAAATGATTGCCGTGTCGTAACACCAATTCGCGCATCCTCTTATATCAATACCATTGATAGACGTATCTTGCCAACCACACCTTTAACAAATCCGTACGAGGCGTATACATCAGGTTGGTGTTATTTACTTACATATTTAAATTTTATTTATTATGATTATGAGTTTATTTTTTTTTAAATAAAAATTTTGTAATACATAAACATGTTTCAAACGGTAACTTACACTTTTTTTGTTGCAGTTGAAACTGGAAGAAGTCCATTGGGTAATATTACAAATGGTAAATTCTATGATTTTTTACACATGAATACAAATTTTCATTT
Organism: Helianthus tuberosus; assembly: GCA_030545235.1. Lineage (NCBI taxonomy): Eukaryota > Viridiplantae > Streptophyta > Magnoliopsida > Asterales > Asteraceae > Helianthus > Helianthus tuberosus. The sequence continues at coordinate 45,332 of JARYGA010002073.1, forward strand.
ATAATTTGTGTAACATTACAAATGGTAAATTCTTTGGTTTTTTAGACAAGAATTCGCTCATCCTCTTATATCAATACCATGGATGAGCGTATTTTGCCAACCGCACCTTTAACAAATCCCTAAAGGGCGTGTACGTCAGTTTGGTGTTATTTATTTACATATTTAAATTTTGTTTACTATGATTATGAGTTTGTTTTTTTTTAAATAAAAAAATATGTAATACATAAACATATTTGATTCGGTAAATTGGACTTTATTTGTTTCAGTTGAAGCTGGAAGAAGTCCATTGGCTAATATTACAAATGGTAATTTTTTTGTACACATGAATACAATTTTTCATTTATAATTTGTTTAACATTACAAATGGTAAATTATTTGTTTTTTTAGACAGGAATTCAATTTTTAATGTATAATTTGATAATTTAAAGATTTCCATTTTTTTTCCAGTTGCTTATAATGATGTTGAGCATCAAAAATCAGCTGAACGAAGAAAATTAAAGAAAGTACATTTGGATAATAAGAGACATAACGTGACTAACAAATTTTCCACTTCACAAAACGTAATTCGGTCATCCAATGTTTCAGTATCCGATACAAATGATTGCCGTGTCGTAACACCAATTCGTGCATCCTCTTATATCAATACCATTGATAGACGTATCTTGACAACCACACCTTTAACAAATTCGTACGAGGCGTATACATCAGGTTGGTGTTATTTACTTACATATTTAAATTTTATTTATTATGATTATGAGTTTCTTTTTTTTAAATAAAAAATTATGTAATACATAAACATGTTTCAAACGGTAACTTAGACTTTTTTTGTTGCAGTTGAAACTGGAAAAGTCCATTGGGTAATATTACAAATGGTAAATTCTACAATTTTTTACACATGAATACAAATTTTCATTTATAATTTGTGTAACATTACAAATGGTAAATTCTTTGGTTTTTTAGACAAGAATACATGTTTTAATGTATAATTTGATATTTTATGGATATCCATATTTTTTTTCAGTTGCTTCTAATGATGTTGAGCCACAACAATCAGCTGAATGAAGAAAATATAAGAAATTACATTTGGATAATAAGAGACATAATGTGAGTAACAAATCTTCCATTTCAAAAAACGTTACTCGGTCATGCAATGTTTCAGCATCCAATACAAATGAATGCCGGATCGTAACACCAATGCATTCATTGTCTTATATCAATACCATCGATCCACGTTTTTGCCCAACCACACCATTAACAAGTCCGTCTAAAGCATCGACTTCAGGTTGGTGGTATTTATTTACGTATTTCACATTTCTTTATTTTGAATCTGACATTTTTATTATTTTTCGTTGCTATCAACATATAGGTGTAAAGAGGAAACAAAGAGTTAAAGAAAGGTTTTCTACTAAAGGTCGCTGCGTATATCCTGTTCCAATGGTTGACTTATCTTCCGACGATCATATTATTCCTCAACAATTAGTTGAAGATCCATATAAAGGAGTTTCTAACAGTAAGTACCTTACACACTCACTACTTTAAGTTCCACTTGAAGAACGTCATTATATTAATTCCATAACAAATAGCACAAAATGATATATTTTTTTATTTTCAATAATAGATTATTTGGATCATGGTGATCAAGTAGTTGTATGTGACGTATGTAATGCTAAGTTGTGGAAAGTTGAGGCCGGAAAAGGAAGGGTTTACTCAGGAAGAACAACTTACATGCTTTGTTGTGCTTATGGAAAAGCACATCTTCCTAATTTTAAAGAGACGTGTCTGGAATATCAAAATCTTTTCAAGAGTTTAGACGACAAGAGCAAGCATTTCTTACTGAATATTCGTCGTTTTAATTGTATGTTTTCGTTCACTTCAATGGGTGGTAAAGTTGATTCGAAAATCAATAGAGGAAATGCTCCGTATGTATACCGAATTAGTGGGGAGAATTATTATACACTGGGAAGTCTTCTTCCTAAAGAAGGTGGTGAACCAAAGTTTGCGCAACTTTACATATACGACACAGATAATGAAGTCTGTAATCGCAAAACCGTATTTAGGTATCCCTGGAAACCATTTCGTTATTTATTTTTTTGATTTATTTTTGGTTTTATGTTATATAAACACTTACTGATAGTTTCGCTTTTGTCTTACAATTGCTTTATAGTAACTCAAAGAAACCAGCTTCCGCAACTTCTGATTTGCTTGACACTGAACTCATATAGTACCTTAAGCTGATTTTAGATTCAAATAATCAGCTGGTGAAAACCTATAGACGTGTACGAGATCGGTTTGTTGATAATCCTCATGTTGACTTAAAATTACGGCTTAAGGCAAATAGGTCTAAAGATGGTCATACATACAACCTACCGACGTCATCCGAAGTTGCTGCGCTTATTGTTGGAGACATTGAGGATGCTCTTGATAATCGTGATGTAGTTGTTGAGTCAAAGAAATATGGTCTACAACGTATTAGCGAGCTTTATCCATCGTATCTCGCGCTTCAGTATCCATTGCTTTTCCCTTTTGGTGAAGATGGTTACCGGGTTGATATTCTTCATAGAGAAGGAAGGGCATCAACGAAGAAGAAAGAGTCAAAATGTACAATGAGAGAGTATTTTGCTTACCATGTTCAAGATATAGTGAATCATTTCTCTTTGATTCTCAATGCTCGAAGACTTTTGCAACAGTTCTTGGTTGACGTATATACGATGATTGAAAGTGAACGATTACTATTCATACGTCTGCAGCACAAAAATCTGAGATCTGAGACATATGAGAACCTTAGAAAGCTTGGACAAAATGGTAATCCAGATATGTCAAACGTTGGAACATGCGTACTACTACCGTCTTCGTTTACCGGTGGATCATGTTTTATGAGGAAGAATTATTATGATGCGATGACCATTTGTAAATGGTTTGGCTACCCTGATTTTTTCATTACGATCACGTGTAATCCTAAATGGCCGAAGATTAAAAGATTTCTGAAGGACACGAAGATTAATCCCAAGGATAGACCGGACATTTTATGCCGATTGTTCAAAATTAAGCTTGACGCAATCATGAAAGACTTGCGAGAGAAATCTTTATTCGGCAATGCATCGGCAGGTAAGCATCCATTTAAATCAGTTACTTTATTATAGTTTTTTTGGTCTGCTACGTTCATAACCATAACTTCAAAAATAAGTATTTTAATATTAACTATCCTATTGCAGTTGTCTATACCATAGAGTTTCATAAACGAGGTCTACCGCATGCGCATATCTGTCTGTTCTTGAATGACGAAAGTAAGCTTCCTTCAGTTGAGCATGTTGACAAGTTTATTTCTGCCGAGATACCTAACAAAAACTTAGATCCAGGTCTATATACTCTTGTCAGCGACTATATGATTCACGGACCTTGTGGTGTTGCAAAACCAAATTGTCCGTGTATGGTCGACGGTAACTGTTCGAAGAAATTTCCTAAGAACTTCTGTGATAAGACTTCTCTAGATTCGAATGGTTATCCGATCTATAGACGAGCCGATTCAGGTTTTTTTTGTTGAGAAATCTGGTATTCAGCTTGATAACAGAAGCGTGGTTCCTTATAGCAAAACCCTATTGAGATGTTATCAGGCACACATTAACGTCGAATGGTGTAACCAGGCTGCGTCCATTAAGTATTTGTTTAAATACATTAACAAAGGACCAGATAGGGTAGCATTTGGTTTTGTACAAGATGCCGATGAAGGTCAGCTTGAAGATGGAAAAGATGAAATCAAAGAGTATTACGATTGTAGATATATCTCGGCATGCGAAGCTTCATGGCGCATATTTGCATTTGATGTTCATTAAGTCTTCCCAATATTTAAAGATGCGTGCTATGCTAGAGGCCTTTTAGACGACGACAAGGAGTATATAGAAGCTATTAAAGAGGCATACTACACAGGTTCAGGTTACTATCTTCGTAATCTGTTTGCTACAATGTTGGCGTCTAATACATTATCAAAGCCTGAACATGTTTGGGAAAACACATGGGAGTACCTTGCGGATGGTATTTTATACAATCGCCAAAAGCTTTTGAGGATCGAAGGTACGCAAATTGTTATTTAATATTTTCACAGTTATGTCTTATAGATTAGTGTTTATTCATTTCATTTTTTATTTACAAGAATTTTAATAATTTATTTACATAATTTTAATAGGTTTGTCTCTTCCAGAAGAACAAATAAGGAACCTAACGTTGCTGGAAATTGAGCGTTACTTATTACGTAACAACTCAAGTTTAAGTCGGTTTCCGTCTATGCCTCAATCCGACAGTGAATCAATATATTCAGCAGACAACCGTTTAATTGCTGACGAGCTTAGGTACGATGTAAGCGCTACTGCCATTGAATTTGATAATAATTTAAGCAACCTAACCGATGAGCAGCGTTTAGTGTTTGATGAGATAATTGAAGCAGTTAATAGTAATACGGGTGGTCTGTTCTTCGTCTATGACTACTGAGGTACTGGTAAGACATTTCTTTGGAAGACATTATCTGCATCCATTAGATGTAAAGGAGATATTGTACTAAATGTTGCATCAAGTGGAATCGCATCTCTTTTGTTACCTGGTGGACGTACTGCACATTCAAGGTTTCATATACCTTTAAATTTAATAGAAAGCTCAATGTGTTTTATTAAACCGGATGATGACGTTGCTGATTTATTGAAGAAAACGAAATTGATCATTTGGGATGAAGCACCGATGAATCACAAACATGCGTTTGAAGCACTTGACCGAACAATGAAAGATATCTTCAAATGTGAGATGACCTTTGGTGGAAAAGTTATGGTGTTCGGTGGTGACTTTAGACAAATACTTCCGGTTGTACCAAATGGCAGTAGGCGAGAAATCGTTAATGCTTCAATCACGTCGTCGTTATTTTGAGTAGTTGCAAGGTCCTTACGTTAACAAAAAACATGAGGTTAACTGTAGGAGCCAACGCATCTGATATATAAGAGATTAAAGCTTTTTCGAATTGGTTGCTTGAGTTGGGTGAGGGAAAGATTGGTGATAGTGATGATTGTGAGGTAGTTATAGATATTCCTGAAGATTTGTTAATCAAGTGCTCTGAGGATCCTATGTCAGATCTGATTGACTTTGTATATCCTTCACTTTTTCAACTGTACAAAGATAAAGATTATTTTGCTGAAAGAGCTATATTGGCACCAACAAACGAGGTTGTTCAAGAAATTAATGAAAAATTGCTTGCTTCGTTTCCTGGCAATAAAGTGGAGTATCTGAGTTCTGATAGTATTTGTCAAACTGATCAAGGAAAGAACGAAGCACATGCGAGACTATATTCTCCAGATGTTCTGAATGGTCTTAAAATTGCTGGTCTGCCTAATCATCGATTAGTCCTTAAAGTTGGTGTACCTGTAATGTTGCTTCGTAATATCGAAAAACAAAATGGTTTATGCAACGGTACGAGACTACTACTAAACTTTATAAACGTGTTATAGAGGCGGAGATTATATCCGGAGGAAACATAGGGACCAGAACGTTTATTCCACGAATCAGTTTGACACCGTCGGATAAAAGAATTCCTATCAAGTTTCAACGACGACAATTCCCCTTAAATGTATGTTTTGCAATGACTATAAATAAAAGTCAAGGACAATCTTTATCAACGGTTGGATTGTATTTGAAATATCCAGTTTTCTCACATGGTCAGCTTTATGTTGTGTTATCAAGAGTTAAAAGCAGAGGCGGTGTGAAGTTGCTTATACTAGACAAAGATGAGAATGTAACGAGTAAAACAACAAATGTAGTCTACAAGGAAGTTTTTTCCGGCATTTGAATAGTTTTCTATTTTTTTCTTCCAATGTATGCGTTTGTACAAAATATTATATTTCAAAGTAAATAATATGGTTTTGGATGAAGCCGCGCATCGCGCGGGCATTAACCTAGTTTAATATATATTTCAAACATTTAAGAAATATCAAAAGGAAGACTTTCGTATAGGTCTAAATTCAATTTAATTATTATATTATAATTAAAAGTACTTTGACCGAAATTTTACAGTTTGCTTCATTAAATGGCTATAGACGAGATGATGTCCCGATTCTATGAAAAGAGGATGGAAGATGATTTTTAGGAGCTCCTTGTGGTGAGTTATGGTAGACATGAATAATGCCCCTACCCATGGGCGTTGTGCGTCATATGACAGTCCAGTCAGCAATAGGGCATTATGGGGCATTTTTCTAAAATAAGTGTAGTGGGGATGTGGACATTATGTTAAAAAAAGGGTGTAAATAAAATTAAATAACAAAAAACATCAAAAACCTTTATTGGACAAAGAAAAAGTAGAACAGCAGTGATTGGCCAAATCTTTTGAACACGGCGTGAAAAAACAATGCCAAAACGATTTTTTTTTTTTTGAAAAAAAACGCCCAGGGAGCAGGCTTGGGGGCGTTTTGGGGCGTGGAATTCAACAAAAAATGCCCAAAATTTGACGACTACTGATGGTCTAATATTCTAATACATGGGAAATTTTACTATGCTTGCATTGATCACATGATAGAAATAAACACTACTATTTTAAGCTTAAATTTCTTGAAATGAGCAGAAAATATGACGTAGTATTTCAAATTAATAAAATACAAACATCTATTTAAAATGCAAGAAGAATAATAACTACATTTATAATACTAATAAATTTATCCAAAAACAACTATATTCTTTAAAGATGCAACTTACGTTCAGATATTTAAATTTTAAAGTTATAAAATTTAATAATTACCGATAATTTATACTTATCTAATTAATTGAAATATTAATTTGTACCTATAAGTTTAACTAATTGGCTAATTGCTATATGCCTAATCTGGACATTTCAACATTTTTTTAGAACTAATAAATTAAGACTACTATTATGTAAATAAAACTTGGGTTGTTAAATGTATGTCCACATGACTGTTAAAACTCGTGAGAAAGTCGATAATACAGTTTGTCTTCTAATCGATGGTTCAAATGCTTTCATATTTATAAACTTGATAAACGTCACAAGTTTTGATCGTACATGACACAAAATTTTGTTTGGATATCATAAAAACGTCTTAAAATAGCATTTTATCATTGTTAAATCTTCTTTTTTAACTATTTGTTTTTTTATTTACTTAACCTGTGTAATACACGGGGTTATAACCTAGTATGTTAATAGTTGAGACTGCCAGTGGTTATTTTTTAAGTTGGAACTGTTGGCGGCCAACGACGAATAGTTTGGATTGTTAAAATCCAATATTCCTTTTTTTATAAGTTATGATTTCAGTTGTTTTCATTTAAAATCCAATATTACTTTTTTTATAAGTTATGATTTCAGTTGTTTTCATATATTTATGTGGTGGTGGTGATGGTAACCCTAGAGCACATAAGCTATTTTTGATTTTTTACTTGGGTTTTGTAAAATTCCTGTCTACCTATAAATTATTCAAGTAAATTAAAGTGCAAGGATAAAAAGAAAACATTGTAAGTTGTTCGGGTGGACGTTAACGAATTCATCTTACGTTTACTCATCAATCTTCATCAAAGTGTTTTTTCACCATCAACGTCATTAATTCTAAACCGATAGAAATATTATTAAATGTCTCACTAATATGGTAGTAATCACCAACGTTACATCAATTACATTCTGCCATTCTGCCAATGCAAATTGACAATTTGACATTCATTCATGTATTATTGTTACATTTTATTGATATATAATTTGAAAATAGAGACATACAAGATCTAGCGTAGTTTATTTGGGAATGCGATACATTTGGTACATAATGTGTAACAATCTTTTCAAGCCTTTCTCAAACTACCAAAATTTATGGGAGACACAAAAGCTGGATCTTGGCTAGAAACCACTACAGTAGCTGCTAATTTGGAGGCTTTTTCAGTCGGATGAAATTTGTCCCAGAACAAATAATCATCCCGATACTTGCAAAGGTGCACTCCTTTCAAGCATTCACTTAATCCAAATGGTGAATTATCGGCACAACATGCTGATACAACGTCTTTGAACCCTGAAAATGTGCCACTCTAATGTAAAATCATCCATTCTGATAAAGAGAAAACAACAAAGATTTTTTGGTTTTAACCCTAGACGTCGCAAAACGGATGGGTGGGGTAACAAGCCTGGTCACACAGACGTGACAACACTTTTTGTCTTTTTTTAATTCTTTCCAAATAACTAATCTAGTGAAGCGGTTATAGGATATCCATATGTATTCCTTAGGCAAAAGTACTTTGCTCATCAATCTAGTGAAGCTGTCCTCTAATTAATGTTCGTTTATGTATTGTTGTTACCTTTTATTGATAAAATTTTTGTAAATGGTGACAGCCGAGATCTGGTGTAGTTTATTTGGGAATGATAGATACAATTGGTACATAATGACATAATGTGCATGTGATGCATATATATGTTACGATCTTCTGATCAAGCGTTTCTCAAACTGCCAAAATTTATCGGAGACATAAAATCTGGATCTTGGCTAGCAACCAATACGTTAGCTGCCAATACGGAGGCTTTTTGAGTTGGATGAAATGCGTCCCAGAATAAATAATCGTCCCGATTCTTGCAAAGCTGCGCTCCTTTCTGGCATGGCATTCCTAGTAATGTCGGATCGGCACAACATGCAGATGTGATATTTTTGAACCCTGAAAACGTGTCATTATTATGTAAAAACATCCCATCTGGGTAAGCTTAGAGGGGGCAAAACGGGCAGGTTGGGCAATGGATCGAAGTGGGTTTCTGGTCAAAACATGCCAACGTGTCAACACTTTTTTTTTGTTTTTCTTTCTTTCTTTTTCTTTTTATTTATTTATGTTTGCAAAATAGTTAATGTATTAAATATGATAAAATCCTATAGCTAACATGATAATTAGAGTCCTTTCAATTATTTTTAAATAAAACAATTTAGGACGCTCTACTTTGTACATGTTTCACCTGTTTTAACCTTGGTTTTTCTATATTTTTTTACGAGGTTGATTTCTTATCCAACAAATACGTGTTGACATGTTTTCACATAAACGGGTTGTACTGCCACCTCTGGACGCTCTGCTGATCATGGAAGTTGAATATTTAAGCATTTAAAGGTAAAAGGAACACTTATGGTTACCACTTGGATTGTTAATGACATTCATGGTCATATTGTACGCGTTCGCAAGTGAGTACTTGAATCCTTTGAGCGTAGAGCTCAAGTTTTTTAAAAGGTTATCAAACGAGGCGTGGCACGCTCTAGCCAAATTATTTGAATCATCGTCACAAACACCACTATATGCACGTGCAATTGGACAACACCCGAGTGGTGGAAGACTTATTATCCCAAACTTTCTTGCCCCTAAACTATATAAGTTCTGCCATTTCAAAATACACAATAAATATAACACAATAACAAATTCAGTTTTATGTATATCGAGCAATTTAGGAGTATAGCAACCTTTAGGTGGATGGCATAGGTGTCGGTAAGGTTGATCACAAACTGCTCGGGAGTCATAGGCTTAGTGAATATGTAGGTCGTGAGGTCGTTGCTTCCGATGCTGAAGATGTACATGGACTTTCTAAGTAGATGATCACCTTTAGTCCCTCCAAGTAATGCTGTTATGTTTCCTCGAACCGTTGCAAATTGTTGGACCTGATCTTCCATAGATACTACTTTTCCCTATATGTAATTCGCTTAATGTCATACATTTGTTGTGTTTGAAACAGGGCTCGTAAACAATGTCAGATACACATAAAATTTGTGACAACGTTAGATTACAAACTCGAGCTGCTGTATAACATTTTCTTTTTAGAAAAGAGACTTACGTAAAAACCTTGATTGGTCGCTTTAGCTAGGCCGGCACCTCCCGAAGCAAAGTTAACTCCATGAAGTATCTCTCTTGTGAAGTTAGACCCATCCTCAACGAGTGCTAGATATGGCAGCGGACTGAGATCATAGCCACCCAGAAGTTGAACTGCACATTTACAAGACGATCACAGAAGTTATATTATTTCAGTAATAATATAATTTTTTTTTCAATATATTTTGACCCGTTTCAAATATGGCTTTCTTTAGAGATAAGATCTAGCCTAACCCGAGATAAAAATACTCTAAAACAACTCGCTCAGTCTTGTCACTACTACAAAATAAGGCAACTGCCACCACTATTTGCCACCAAAAAAAAACGGTAGCAAAATAAGGCACAACTTTACACGGGGTACTTGTAGTTTTTTGTTAGTGGCAAAAATACATCGAATTGCCACCGTATTAGTGGTGTCAACAATGAAATTGCCCCGATTAAACATCACGCTCATGGCTCATATCTCTGATTCATCTCCTCATCTCGACAAAATCGTAAACCCTAGATTCGTCTCTTCATCTCCTCAAAGTTCAAACTTCAATTGAATCGTTAATCAAATCTAAACCTAGATTCATCGATTCATCCGTCAATCTAAACCCTAGATTCATCGATTCCTCTGTCAATCTAAACCCTAGATTCATCGATTCATCCGTTCGGTCAAAAGATTCAGGAGCAGAACTCAATCGATTCAGAGCTGTGAATGACTTAATCTATTCCGGATCAGCACTCCGACGACGATATTTCTCAATCGATTAAGAGTGGTGAATGACTTAATCAATCGAAGATCAGTCGCTCCGCTACAGATCAATCGCTCCTACGATATCAATCGATCCACTACAGATCTATCGAAGATCAATCGCTCGTACGGAACAGAGCTTTGTGTAGTCTATTCATTGTTTTTGTTCAGATTCAGGTTCGGATTTTGTTGATTTTTATGTTCTACGGGTTTTTGATGATAATGTTATGCTTTGATTTAGTTGTAGTTTGATTTTGTGTTTGTTTTATGGATCTAGTGAATATTAGGTTGAATTAGGTTATACTCGAGGGTAATATTAATGATGATTTTTTTTGTTGATGAGATGTGATAGTTTGATGCCCTAGCTGCTCATAGAACTTAGATTTACGTTGATTTACTTGTTGTTTTAGCTAATTTATTAGAAATAGTAGTAAAATCATATTGCAATATATTCCACCTTGCCATAGGGAAGTAGGAACATAGGTTAACTGTTAAATTTGGTTGTTTTTTATGCCAAATGCAATGAAATTGACACCAATATCATCAGTGACAAACGGAGCAGCTCCGACAGCACATCCAGTGACGTTCACAACACTAAAACCGCAGGTGTTTGTGGAAGCCTCAAAGGTGAACGACGCCGTTGCATTCTACAAGGCGGCGTTCGGAGCTGAGGAGGTGAATCGTGTAAGTAATCCGAAGAGGAAAGCCGATTAGGAGCTTCCGCTGCTTCTCTCCGTTGAGATCAAGCTCTGTTCGTCTACGATTCTGATTTCTGATCTCGCTGATGACTCCACAACTCCGTAAGCATTCTTTCTCGGTTTTTTGATGATTTAATCGTGTTATATGCTTGATATTTTGTTCGTTTGCTTAGATCTTTGTGAAATAGCTGTTAGTTTTAGGTTTTAGCGGTTTTGTTACGTTTTTGTTATGATTTTGCTGCCTGAACTTGATGATTTGCTTGTAGTATTGCTTTGTAATGTAACACTGCATGTGTTCTTTGTTTTTATACGATTTTCTGCCCTAATTTACGTTTCACATGCTCATTTTCAGTCATTTTCTTCTGGCTTCATAACCTGCACTACATTTGTTGTTCTCGTTGTATAAAATAGTTAAG